>BGPR01019577.1:0-11645 GCA_013235015.1 Araneus ventricosus
CCACAATTCTCTCCAAAATGACAAAATGCGCTTCCGACGCATGTGACGCATTGCCCATTGAAGAGCCATCCATCAAAACTGGTGGCCAAGGCCATCGATCCGTCTCAGTGCCTCAGACCGGATAGCTCAATTTTCAGGAATGATTGTTTGAGGAGAGTTTCGTTACAGAAGAGTTTCTTTCGAAAAGAATGGAGTGTGACTAAAGTGACTCGCCGCTTACGCGAAAATTGCGGGATTCTTTTTGCTTGAAATGTGGGTGTTGTGACGAGTGGAAAAGCGTGACGTATATTTCTGTAATTTCCGTTTCATAGTAAGTGAGGATGTTTGCCAATCTCTCTTTTTAATTTTCGAAATATTTGTGGTAAAAATAACGTGATCAGATTTACTCAATTTAAATCTAGTGCTTTAAATAGCGGGAAGCATAAGTGGCGTTGTGCAAAACCCCCAAAATACGTAAATGAGTAAGTCGAGTACAATAAAAATTAAGAAATAAATGATATAGTTAACTATTTTAACCTTTTACGGCGCAAGGCATTATATTTTTTGAAATGTGATGAAAAAACAACATGAATGGGTTCAGTTTATTGTCTAGACATAGAATCTACAAATTTTTTTAAAAAAACTTACTTCATTCCGAAGGGGGTCGTCCCCCTTTGGGGTCACCCCCTCATATGAGAACCCCATTAGATACAGCCATCTTCATACACTCAAAAAATATTATTGAATCTTACAGAAAATCATAAATTATAACTTCAAGAATATTGGAGGAGAATTTTCGAGTTAATTTGCTAAAAAATTGCAAAGGAAGAAATAAGATATATTTTGGTGTTGTTTTTACTAATATTTTTCCAGATTGATTCACCCACATTATATATTTATAATAAAGAATGAGAAGTAGAATTCTCCCGATGCAAACTTATAAACAAAATTTGGTTATTTTTTATATAAAATTATTTATAGATATGCAAGAAACGGGACAATGAGGGACATTTGATTTGGTTTGAGGACAATTTTTGACTTCGGGACAAAGAGTCAAAAATCGAGACCGTTCTTCTAATGATCCATGATATCTGGTAATTTTATAAATACAGTAGAACCCCAGTAATCCGGACACGCGCTAATCCGGAACCCTCGGTAATCCGGACGGTCCATGGAATGATGCAAACCCGCATTCTGCGCTGATACAACCCATGGATCAGAATGTTATTCAAAACATCAAGCTGGGATATCGCAAGTTGCTTCTTACTAACATTCTCAATGATCCTCTGCACAATGAAAACTTGGAAAAAACACTGAAAAATGTAAATTTAAAAGATGTCGTGTTCAGTCTTTCTAACTGTTGGTCATCTGTGTCTAGATTGCTGATCAACAAGTCGTGGGAAAATTTGCTTCCCAATTTTATTGATTCTGAAGTTGAAGAAAATGTGCAAACTGAAGAAATTCAGCTTGCATCACTCATTAACCAAATACAAAACACGAACCCGATGTCTAATATTGAAGCCTTCCAGTGGGCTGCTGAGGCTGACAACAGTTTGGCTGGAAATGAAATTTTAACAGACGACGAAATTATCAGGACGGTAACAGCAGAAGATGATGATGATGACGACGTCACCCGTAAACCCCGTCAAAATTTCTCATTCTGAGGCTGTGGCGGCACTCAACACTTCATTACAGTGGTCTGAAGAGCAACATTTTGAATCACACGAAATGATGCTCCTCAGACGTTTAAGAGACCGCGCAAAAAAAAGTCACTGACTTTTTTGGACACTGATTACGTTCATTCACTTACATATGCAATAATTATGCATGTACATATCATGTTCATACTGTATCATGTTCATTGAAGTTATCCATACAATGTTCATACAAATATACCATAATACCTATACATACAATTTTTGAAAAAGCGTTTTACATTATTTTTTAAAAACCTCGCTAATCCGGATGTCCATGTGCCTGAATTCGTCCGGATTACCGGGGTCCTACTGTATAACAAAAATCTGGAATTTAAAATTAATTCTTCATTTAACGCCTTGATTTTACCCTTTGACAAATTTAGTCTAAAATCAGACACCGATCTACAATTTTGGTGTGAGGTTTTTAAACTAAAATAATCCATCTCTCTCTCTAGCTCATTGGTTCTCACACTTTTTTCACTCGCGTACCCTTTGATTAATCATTTTGTGGTTTATCTGGAGTCTACGGTGCCGACTTACTTCGTTCCTCTTAGGATCGCCAACTCTTTGCCGCCAAGAACGGAGATGGGAGAACATTTGTTTTGGTTGCGCAATGATGTTTCAAACGAGTGACATGCGCGCATGCGCGGAAATTAATCTTTTCATCGGTGTTTTGCACATCACGCTATACTGCGCCTCGTTTCGATTGGATTGTTTTATTCATATCTTCGATGTGATTGGTCGATTCATTCGAATTTCAATAAAACTTCGTTTGGAATTCTTCGGTTTGAATATCGGTTCAATACTTTGTGTGTTATGCTGTGTGTTTAGTATCTCAATGAATAAGCGAAGCTAAGAGTATTCCGCTATGGTGAAATCGAAGCCGATGATGTTTCTTAAAGTTAATAAAATTTTCCGGCACACGGTTGAAATGCCGCAGGCATTGCGTGAGGAAATTCTCATTTTTGGAATTTTTAAAAAATCTAGATTCCTAACAAACAATGAAAAAGCGTAGCTACTAGTTTCCTGCTATACTGAAAGCGAAGCTGCTGATGTGTAAGTTAAAAAATTTGCCCGGCACACGCTTGAAATGTCGCAGGTATTGCGTGCTCAATCTCTCCTTTTCAGGTGACGCATGCGCACGAGAACAATAAAAAGCACACTGCACATCCAAAACAGTATTTGGCGACGGCAAATGAATTTGCGCCAAGAAAAATTGGCGATAAACAGGTGCGCACCGTAGACTCCAGCTTTACCCATTTTATTCTCGAGTAGCCCCTACTGTTGCCCTCCAGCACAAAATGTTTTTATTAATAAAGCCAAGGGCTTAGGCTAGCTTAAGAGTCAAACGACTCTTATGACATACAATTTGTAGGACTGATTTTTGATTTTATATTTTATTACATTAAAAAGAAATAGATTAGTTCAACGTCAAAACAAATAAAAACAGTATCTAAATAATTTTGCATTAACTTATGATGAGAGCTAACAATTATTCAATTAGTAGAGATTAATCTTCTTTTTCTAGCCTTTCCTTATTTGAAGAATAGACTTGCAGTCTCGTAAAAAATTCACTTTCATTTTAGATACAAATATGAGAAAACGAAATTCTAGAATATTCTTATGTTTTCTTCTATTACCAAGACGGCTTTCGCGTACCCCTAACTGGTTACACACGTACCTCCAGGGGTACGCGTACCACAGGTTGGGAACCTCTGATCTAGCTCGATGGGGGTTTTGAGTTATTGCGTTTATATACCCATGAATAGACAGACAGACAGTTAATCCTTTGGTGGATTAGATCCAACATTTGTATTACATCTACAATTCTGATGATAACACTATATGCCAAATTTCATACATTTAGCATGTTACGTTAGATAGACCGACAGTCAATCCTTTGATGGATTAGATTCAACATTTGTTTTACAACTACAATTCTGATGATAACAATATATACCAAATTTCAACCATCTAGCATGTTACGTTAGATAGACCGACAGTCAATCCTTTGCTGGATTAGATCCAACATTTGTTTTACATCTACAATTCTGATGATAACACTATATGCCAAATTTCATCCACCTGGCATGTTACGTTAGATAGACCGACAGTCAATCCTTTGTTGGATTAGATCCAACTTTTCTTTCATATCTACAATTGTGATGATAACACTATATGCCAAATTTCATGCATTTAGCATGTTACGTTAAATAGACCGGCAGTCAATCCTTTGGTGGATTAGATTCAACATTTGTTTTACATCCGCAATTCTGATGATAACACTATATGCCGAATTTAATCCATCTAGCATGTTGCGTTAGATAGACCGACAGTCAATCCTTTGATGGATTAGATCCAACATTTGTTTTACATCTGCAATTCTGATGATAACATTATATGCCAAATTTAATCCATCTAGCATGTTACGTTAGATAGACCGACAGTCAATCCTTTGATGGATTAGATCCAACATTTGTATTACATCTACAATTCTGATGATAGCACTATATGCCGAATTTCATCCATCTAGCATGTTACATTATATAGACCGACAGTCAATCCTTTAATGGATTAGATCCAACATTGGTTCTAAAATCAATCCTTTGATGGATTAGATCCAACATTGGTTCTACAATCGATCATTTGATGGATTAGATCCAACATTTGTTCGACAGTCAATCCTTTCATGGATTAGATCCAACATTTGTTCTACAATCTATCCTTTGATGGATTAGATGCAACATTTGTTTTACATCTACAATTCTGTTGTTTTTATATTAAAACCCGGAACCAAATTTCATCGGTCTAACCTCTTCTAATTTTGAGTTATCCTGTTCGTAGATAGAAAGAAAATTCCAAAACTGGGCTTTTTTCGAATTCATTGGAGGCTAAAACGTGGAGATTTTCCTAAATCTCATTGACGGTTTTTTGAAGATTTCAATACACTCTTTTCGTATATTAGAAAGTAAAAAAACACAATGCGTGTCACATCTATATTAGTACACGTTTGGAAAGGAACTTCTGGACTACATTAGCATGACAATAGCATTACTTATGTAATGTAACTTGCTACGCAGTGGCCACCCAACCTGTTTCAGGCTCGGCGTGGCTTTCTGTGGAGGTGTGAATTTGAATCTCATAGCTGCCAATAGACTCCCATCATTAATTCTTGTTGTTATGGGGTCAATAACTTTGGGCTGCAAGCCGGTTGGGATCACGCAGAAAAATATTTTGGTAGAAAAACACTAGCAGGATTTTCTCTGTAAGAACATTTAACATTTGTAAGCAAAAATAGCATCTTAACATCACACTTAACACCACAGCATACCCCCGAACTCGGAGCCAGGACGGCTTTCTGTCGGTTGGTTGGGTATGCGTGAGACTTTATAAGAAAAGAGTATATTAGAAAAAAGCCAGATAAAAAAAATGCAATTTTTATAAAAAAATACAAAAAAAAAAAAAAAACTGGACATTTAAAATAAAAGAATATAATATTTTTTTAAAGTTCAATCTTTCAGGTCGTTGTGTTGTTGAATTTGAGAGGGTCGTGCCCTGTGTATGGAAGAAGAGAGAATATGAGTACATAGGGTTAGTTGGGTCTGTGGCTAGTTGTTGTCGCCATCTTTTGGAAATAAGAGTGTTTCGTTTTCCGCGATGAAGTGAATGAGTTTTCTGGTTTTCGCCCTAGAATTGTTGTTGTTCATGACTCTTTTCCACCAAAGTGGTTATAGGTCAGCTGACGGTTTTGTTAGGTGGTATGATGTTGTAAACAGGCAACTCGTAGCATAGTGTAGGGGGTTCCCCAGGTTTCCGCAGCCACAGGAATCACTGCTTCTGATGTTGAATCTTTTAAGATATGTTGGAAATGGGCCGTGGCCCGTGACGAACATTATTTCTGGCCTTTGCCATGGAGTAGGAGTTCACCAACTGTAGAGCGCATGTGGTTCCTAACCGGTTTAGTGTAGATGTAGGTGGATATTATTGAAAAGCAAAGAAGAAAAGAAAAAAATACACGATAGAGAGGATCGACTTAAAATATATCATTAAAATCAGCAAAGTAACGATCGTTTTTGTAATTAACTACTTAAAGAGGAGTTGGAACCCTAAGTCCGTTAACCCTAAGCCTGTTATTTCGATGTACCTTTTCTGAAAGTCTGTTATAGATACATGCTTGAAATTTTTTATACAAGTAACGTACATCTTTCTCATTGTACTGAAATGATTTTTGAAAAAAAAATTCAAAATTTTATTTTTTGCAAATTTTTTTGTGTTAAAACAAAAAATGTGAAACTGGCCATTTCGATGTACCTTTTCTCAAAGTCTGTTATAGATACATGTTTGAAATTTTTTATACAAGTAAAGTATGTCTTTCTCATTATACTGAAATAAGCTTTTGGTTAATTTTTAATTTTTTATAATTTTACAAAATATTTAATTAGACACAGTGAAATTTTACCCAATTTAACACACATTGTAAAAAATAAAGTTTTGAGTTTTTTAAAAAAAGCTCATTTCAATATAATGAGAAAGAGGTACTTTACTTCTATAAAAAATTTCAAATATTTATCTATAACAGAATTTGAGAAAAGGCACATTGAAATGGCCAATTTCACATTTTTTTGTTTCGATACAAAAAAATTTGCAAAAAATAAATGTTTGAATTTTTTTTGACACAAAAAAATTTGCAAAAAATAAATTTTTGAATTTTTTTTCAAAATTCTTTTCAGTATAATGAGAAAGATGCATGTTACTTGTATAAAAAAATTTCAAACATGAATCTATTGCAAATTTTGAGAAAAGGTACAACAAAGTAACAGGGTTAGGGTTAACGGACTTACGGTTCCAACTCTCCTTAACTGATTTGACTGTACGTCGTACGTTTGCTACTTTCTGTACCTCACTGAGTTGCAGATACGGAGTACGATAAAACTCCGATTACCCGTCGAAGTCCGGACCAGGACTGTGACCGGATAGACGGATAACAGAAGTCTCTTAATCCATAAGTACAGCAACTTAATTTCATTGCTAGCTTGGAACGAAACTGAAAATAAAATTCTTTAAAAAGTGAATAATACATACCTATTGGGTTTGATTTTACAAAACTATCAATATAAACTTCAGTATAAAATAGTGCACAAAAATGTTCATTGGGTGTAATTTATATGATGACAGATAACAGAATTTGGCGGTTAAGTTGACATACGACTCATAAACCTCGAAAAAATGGTGGAAAACTGTTAAATTCGATACATTATATCTCTGAAACAATGCAATTCAGAAACTCACATTTTTTTCTAGAAAAATTTCTGTTCTTTCTCTTATAGTACACACATTTTCAAACCTTCATATTGATATGTATTTATTCGAGAGAGTAATTAATATGGGTATAATTTTTGGAGAAAAAATGAGATAGTCACTTTGCGAGCATAATTACGGATAAAATATTTATCTAAACACAATATTTTGGGTATCTAAGTAATCCAAGTAGTCTGTTTAAGAAACTGATTCACAATTTATTAACTTTTAAACTTAATTTCTATTTTATATACGAATTTAAAATAAAAATTTTAAAAAATTTTTAAAATTACCACCCCCCCCCCCCCAAAAAAAAACTTCTTTCGAGATATATGTACAAAAATGAGGTTCAATTTGTAGAACATAGCAAATTACATATTCAGTAAAAGTTTTATGTAAAAATATTCAATTGTTATTGAGATATCGTGCGCGCAATATAAAAAAAAACATATTTTGAGATACAGCGCTTTAAATATATGACCATATTCAATGTTTACACTGAGGAGCTGACACATTTTCCTTCATAATTTCATAATTATTAGAATTTTTTAACGCGTATTGTTTTAAATTGTCCAGAAAAGGCAGGGGAATAATATATTTTTTTCATAAAATCGAAAACTTTCGAAGTTTAACAGTCGTATGTCCTCTCTGTCATTACTGTTTAGACCGTATTTTTACTCTCCTTCACACACACTTCATTTTTATGCACTATCTTCCAGATTTTTCTATGCATGTTTAAGCAAAAGCTTTCTCCATCTGCTCTTTTCACTGCCATTGTTTCTGTGATCTTACTTAACCGTATCTGAAATGTTGTCATGTTTTCCTTCGAGGATTTTCGCTGATGTAGAGTTAGTGTTACATCAATTTCTGTCATACATTTGATTAATTAGATTCGTGTGCGACGCGTCTGGCATAATATGGTATCTGCTTTGAAGAACATGTTTTTCTTTGCTATTTTTGTATTTTCGGTAAGAAGAATATGCAGATTTCCAACTAGTGATTTATGTTAGGCTGGTATAAGGAAAATGAAGTAATGAGCTGCATATTTCTTAACCTAGAATATGTATCCTTTATTCGAGAACTAATTGAGAATGTTACGCAGAAAGTGAATCCAAATTTTTACAAGTCACGTAATTATGGTAACGACCCCAATGAAGAATAAAATAAATATAAAAAGAATTTAAGGTATAAGCTTTTATTCAAAATACATTTTAAATGAGAAAATATGTTTACACATTATAATTTCGTCAAAATGAACTCAAAAGTAACCAGCGGGAGTGGTTTCCCCTAAACTTTCTCGTATACTTCTCGAAAAAGGTGCTGTTTTCCCTCCCCCCGCGTGGATAAAAAAAATTCGAACCTATTGTAACCCAGGATCCAATGACTATCAGAAAATATTTAGGTAAAAAATCAAATTCAAAGAGATTCAAGGATAAAGAGTGTGTCTCCGGCTTGTGCTCCAGAACTGAGTTCCTATCTTGTGCCGGGTTAAAAATTATTAGATCAAGAGTATCACACAAATTCAGAGATGCGTTCCGATTAAATTTTACCGATTTCTACTCTTGCTGGCTCAAGGACAAATTCACGCAATCCTTCCGCGTGCACAGATTGCTACCAGTGCGCATGCGCATGAAGAATCGGATTAAAAAAAGCGCCAAGCAGGAGTCAATAAATATCGTGCACAGAAGATCGCGTCCAGTACGCATGCGCGTGGAGATAGCGGATTCGTTGGAGATGCGATTATACAGACCGACAGACAGTCAAACCTTTGACGGATTTGGCCCAAACATTTATACGGACCTACATTCATGACGATAAAACCGTGTACGAAATTTCATCCAACTAGCTATTCACGTTTTTGAGTTATAGTGTTCACATGACCGCGGACATACAGATAGACAGACGTCCCTTTGACAGATTTTGTCCAAAATTTGATAGAAATCTACAAATTATGCGTAAAGACCACATACCAAATGTCATCCCCGTAGCTCTAATAGTTTTCGAGTTATCGTGTTCACAGACAGACACACATAATTCCAGAATTGTGTTTTTCGGACTCAGGGAGGTCTAAAACGTGGAGATCCGTCAAAATCTCGAGTTCGAATTTTTTGACGATTACAATACTTTCTCTTTGTATACTTCGTATACGAGAAAGTAGAAAGTAATTTTTCTGATTACAATAAAAACCATGGTTCGAAAATAAAAGCGTGGGTGCCTTTATCTTCTTTGAATATTCCATTTGTTTAAGGAAATATTCACAAAATATAAGGTGCTATATAAGGCGCCCACGCTTTTATTCGAACCTTGCGTTTTATTGTAATCAGGAAAATTATTTTTTACTTTTGAGTTCATTTTGACGAAATTATAATGTGTAAACGTATTTTCTCATTTAAAGTGCAGTTTGAATAAAAGCTTACACCTTAATTTTTTTAATTTTATTTTCTACTTTTTAGTGACGGCTGACACGAATACACACGAAGTGTTAGGTATAGTAAAACAAATTCAATTATTTAATTCTCCAATATAAAACACATATTAAAATTATTATATACATATGTGCAATTACAATTTTAAACTGATTTAATGACATTAACTTTCTGAATTATAAATCCGTAATATATTACGTAATAACTTGCAATTATTATCAACAATGCGATAGAAAAAAAAGAGAATCGATCTATACAACTTTCTCTTTTTGCTTTGAGTGCGAAACATTTGGCGCACACGAAGTAAAAAAAAATCTGGCTGTTGGCGAATTCTAATAGAAAGTAAACCCAAGACGCGTAGAAACACGAGCTACGTCATTCATCGGTTTAGCGCCGGAAGTAGTTACAACCCTACGTAACGTGAGGTTACCACCTTACAAACTTTATCGGCCAATTATAGGGCTCAAATTTTAATATAATTTTGTTAGGTTTGAAATAGGTATAGATTGCAATTTTTTTGCATAATACTGTATTGTCTCCGGAAACCTATCACTGTGCTAAATTTCAAAGCTGTAGCTCGATTGGAAGTGGGTAAGAAATCCATCTCAAGATTTCAGGACACGACACTCAAGTGGAATAAAAGCTTATAATTATAAAAATTAATAAATTTACTAGTTATGGTAGTCATTAAGTTTTTGTTTTTTAACATTTTATTGTGATTAAAATTAAATCGGTTATAAATATGACTGGTGATAGCAGGATATTGTTACAAAGCTATAAAGTTGTTTTCCTGAGATGCTAATCTTGGCGACAAACTTGGTAACTTGGCGATAAATTTGGCGAGTAATTTGGCAACCATTTTGGCAACATGGCGGCAAAGTTGGCGACTTTGGCAACAAAAGGAATTTTCTAGAAAGACTTCGAAATGTCAACCTATTTCTACTGGCTTCATGAACTTTCTGGAGATTACGTCACTTCCTAGGTAATGAAGTCACTTCCTGTTGAAAAAGTATAAAAGCAAGCTCTCAAGCCAAGAAGAGTTAGTTCGATTTTGATGAGCGCTGTGTTAAGATTTATTGGTAATCTCTTCTGTGAATTTTTACAAGTGCTGTTTTAATACTTGCGCTACGTTTCTTTTCCTAGAATATTTGTAAAATAAAGAGCTTTGTTTTTTAAATCCTGCTTATTGGTTGCATTCACGTACATCCACAAGACAATTTTGTTACAATATCAATTAAAATACGTAAAACTGTAAAAGTACCTTTTGACAATTAATGTCTGAAAAGTATCTGATAAAATAAATCATATCGCGAGGGAAAAGAAATATCACCTTGAATACAAGCGTTAGCCTGGTGGGAAACGTCTTAAATGCCCTTGACAAAGAACTTGAATCCAATATGCAGGATGTTCACTCTAAACGTTATTCAGTATCTGATTTCTAAACCGTTAGGTACAGGCATAAACTCCCAAATAGAAAAGTGATTTAAATTATGCCAAGAATTATGTTTCACGTTGTTTGAGTCAATTTATGAACTGCTGAAATATTACGAACTCTAAATTTTTATGCAGTCACTTGGTTTAGTAGTATGTATATTTAATGAAATATTTTTGACGCTTTAACATTTCAATCAAAAAGATTTCACTCTTCTATGACTAAAACTGGCCAAGTTATGAAGATTTGAATTTCCGAGTTATGAAGCATGATGCCCTTCTGAAGGGTTATTTTAACATTAAGTCTATGGACCAAAAATTCTGTGCCAAATAAATTTGGCAGTTGAGAGGGGTGACAGTTGTGCAGGGGAGGACGCTTAGAGAAGAACATTTCCAACAAAAATATTTCGCTCTTCTGTGGCTAAAACTGACCAAGTTATGAAGATTTGAACACCGAGTTATGATCCTTGATCCCATTTTGAAGGGTTATTTTACCATTAAGTCTATGGACCAAAAATTCTGTACCAAATAAATTTGGCAGTTGAGAGGGGTGAGAGTTGTGTAGGGGCGGACGTTTAGAGAAGAACATTTCCAACAAAAAGAATTCGCTCTTCTGTTACAAAACTGACCAAGTTATGAAGATTTGAACACTGAGTTATGATCCTTGATCCCATTTTGAAGGGTTATTTTACCATTAAGTCTATGGACCAAAAATTCTGTACCAAATAAATTTGGCACTTGAGAGAGGTGAGAGTTGTGTAGGGGCGGTCGTTTAGAGAAGAACATTTCCAACAAAAAGATTTCGCTCCTCTAT
>BGPR01019578.1:6651-24415 GCA_013235015.1 Araneus ventricosus
GTGACGTCTCCCAACCCAACCGGGGGTACCAGAATAGACCCCTTTATTTCGCTGCAAAATCGAAAAAAGTGACTTTTGTGCGCTTAAGAACACAGGAATTAAATAACTGATGAGTGGAAAAAGGAAAAAATTCGAACGATTGTGGCATAATAAAGTTTTAGATTGATTCGTCTGCCTTGTCTTAGCCTGGCTTTAACCGCCTCAGTCGTTGCATTCTGTTCGTACATTTTCCGATTCGATCGTTAGGCCGCAGTGACCTAGTGGTAAGGTTTCGGCCTCGGAGGGTTCCAGGTTCAAAACCCGATTCCACCGAAGATCCGCTTTCTACCGGGCCTATTGCAAGTTAAATCATACGTAGTGGCCAAACGTCCTTCCGCTGGTGTGGTGTGAAGGTTTTGAGAAGGGGGATCCCAGCTCAGGTGTCGTCCTTGTCATTCTGACTGCGGTTCAAAATTACAAGGTCCGTCCCAAAATAGCCCTCATGCTACTTCAAAATGGAGCATTAATATCAAGAAACTAATCGATTCGTTCGATTTTACATCATGCAATTTACAGAAAAAGTGGCAGCCTGAAAACAATATTCTATTAAAAATCATCATTTATTTTATCGTCTGCGCTTGTGTAACACAATTTCACCTCGTTTCGAAGCAAGTTTTCAAATTCATAAGATTATATCAGAATAATACAAAATGCAAGATACATCCAATACATTTGAAATGGAAGTACTCAAGCAAGTCTTGAAAATAAAATACTTTCTCAATGTAATGAAACGAGGATACGTTGGAGATGCAGGTGTAAATGCTAGTAATAAATTAGTATTTTTTATTTTAAATGAAATTTGGCTGTTGAATTTAACTGTAGTTCGTAAGCATTCGCCAGTTTCCGCAACGGGGATTTTAGATACAATACTAAGCACCGAAATAACCATTTTGGAAAATTTTCTCTATATTGTTTGATAATAAAAGGACACTTTAAGAAAATCAGTTCATTATCATTCATTCAGTATATTCATTGTTAGAAAATCATTAGTTTAATAACACCTCTTATTGCAATAAGAGCCTATTGTGGAGAGAATAAAAGGAAACCATTAAATGAATTGCGAACTAAAATACAGCGTTAAGATTTGCAGTTTTATCTATAGATAAACTAATATTCATATCTTAATTTATAAATAATTATTAAATAAAATCAAATAAACAAATCAGTTATTTCAAAACCAGTTTTCAAATGTAAAAGGAATATTTTCACATCAAACAAAATGGATATTTACAAGGACTGTTTTTTAAAACCTCCGATAGACCATAAAAAACCAGCGGGAGTGGCCTCCCCTAAACTTTCTCGTATACTTTTCAAACATTTGTCATTTCCCTTCCCCCTGCGTTGATAAAAAGTTCGAACCAACTGTAACCCAGAATGCAATGACTATCAGAAGGTTTTTCATTGTAGATTATAGTGATATTAAAATATTGAGGTGAAGAATCATATTCAAAAAGATGCATATGTATTAAAACTTCGCAATATTTATTTTTTTAATCAAACTCTAGCAATGCGACTTCCGCGTGCGGAGAAGAAAACAGGAGAATAGCTTGCTTGCTGAATAGCTTACGCATGCGCAGCGATTGCTTCCAGTACGCCAGTAAAACGAGACACCCTAAATGTTTGCTTCCTTACAAATTCTCGCCGCCAGAATTGGTTTTTGGCAAGCTGCAAAGTTTTCGGAGTGTCCTTGTTTGCACAGGCATTTGTACCACTACGCATGCGTATGGAGTTAAACAAGTATGCGATTATACAGACCGACAGACAGTCAGCCCGTTAACGGATTTGGCCCAAAATTTTATACGGACCTACATTCATGACAATAAAACTGTGTACCAAATTTTATCCATCTAGCTATTCAAGTTTTTGAATTATAGCGTTCGCATGACCGCGGACACACATATAGACAGACTTCCCGCTGACGGATTTTGTCCAAAATTTGATAGAAACCTACAAATTATGTTTAAAGACTACATACCAAATTTCATCCATTTATCTCTAATAGTTTCCGAGTTATCGTGTTCACAGACACACACATAGACATACAGACAGACATAATTCCAAAATTGTATTTTTCGGACTCAGGGAGGTCTAAAACGTGGAGATCCGTCAAAATCTCGAGTTCGAATTTTTTGACGATTACAATACTTTCTCTTTGTATACTTCGTATACGAGAAAGTAAAAAGGCAAGAGTAAAGAACAAAATGAATTAATTACCAAAAGTTATGTTCAAACATGGTTACTTTTCGACATAATTGCCATGAAGATTCAGGCATATACCATATCGGTAAATCAGATTTCCGATCCACTCTTCGAAGAACGTTGCCGCCAGTGATGTGAGATGTGCTTTAAGATTGCTTTAGATCTTCTCATTTTTACTTTCTCGTATACGAAGTATACAAAGAGAAAGTATTGTAATCGTCAAAAAATTCGAACTCGAGATTTTGACGAATCTCCACGTTTTAGACCTCCCTGATTCCGAAAAACACAATTTTGGAATTATGTCTGTCTGTGTGTGTGTGTCTGTCTGTGTGTGTGTCTGTCTGTGAACACGATAACTCGGAAACTATTAGAGCTACGGGGATGAAATTTGGTATGTGGTCTTTAAACATAATTTGTAGGTTTCTATCAAATTTTGGACAAAATCTGTCAACGGGAAGTCTGTCTGTATGTATGTTCGGGGTCATGCGAACGCTATAACTCAAAAACTTGAAAAGCCAGATGGATAAAATTTTATACACAGTTTTATCGTCATGAATGTAGGTCAGTATAAAATTTTGGGCCAAATCCGTCAACGGGCTGACTGTCTGTCAGTCTGTATAATCGCATACTTGTTCAGTTTTGAAACTAACTCCCTGCGCATGCCTACTAGTGGCAATGCCTGTGCAAGGAAGGGACGCTCCGAAACTTGGCAGTTTGCCAAAAACAAATTCTGGTGTGATTTTGTAAGAAAGCAAACATTTAGGGAGTCTCGCCAGGTCCTGTTGCGCAAAAGAATGAGCAGAGGATTTGAATTTGTTTTGATCCTTCAAAACCACGCGTGGTTCCAACTTTGGTTTACTTGCGACGGAAGTTTATTTGACGCCTTTTATTATTCTAGTTTTCTCTACATGTGTTAGGAGTATACGAGAAAGTTTAGGGGAGACCACTCCCGCTGGTTTTGGAAGCTTTGGCATCCTAGCCAGTTCTTTAATTCAGGGAAGAGAAGAAAATCACTCGTCGCTAAGTCGGGGCTATACGTCGGATGATTAGAACTTCTCATTTAAACTGCTCCAGAAGCTGCTGGGTTGCAACAGCACTGTGAGGGCGGGCGTTGTTATGAATGAAGGCAACTCTAGAAGTTAGAATGGATCTTCGCAGTCGTCGTAAAGTCTGAGATGAAACTCAAATTTACGGATCCTGGTTTGGATTGAGGTCGCTTTTCATTGGCTCTCAGCGTAACGTGACTTCGCTTGTTTCTGCATGATGTAATAGGAGCGCGCTTAGTTTGGATTTCGATTTTTGTCTTAGCTATTGTATCATGGAGAAACCAAAATTATATTTATCTTGAATTCATCATTCCCTTTAGAAATATCCAAATAATCGTAATTAAAACATAATTTTGGTTTTTCCATGATACAATAGCCAAGACAAAAATCGAAATCCAAACTAAGCGCTCTCCTATGACATCATTCAGAAGCAAGCGAAGTCACGTGGCGCTGAGAGCCAACGAAAAGCGACCTCAATCCAAACCATAGTAGGCCCGTAAATATGCAGATGAAACTGCTGCACTGATCGTTTTCCACCAATCATCTGCTTGAGGAAAGCGAATAACACCACGCAGCTCGCATTTGGTGGGAGCCTCAATTCTGACAGCCATGTTTTATGCCGACAGCTCAGCTCAAACTCGCTAGCTGTCGTCGACAGTTGCCCTCCGCGCATCTCCACCTCCTACCACTTGTCTACCTGTTTAGCTGCTCGATCGGAGGTTGAAAAATCCGGCCCTCGTATTTACATGATAATATTTTTTAGGCTGCCATACTTTATGAAAATTGCGGGATATTAAAATCATAGTGCAGAATGCAATGCTCTACAGGGCAAACCGTTGAACTTAGAGGTACCAAACTTGGTACGTAAGTACTTCTTGGTCAGCAGGTGCTTACTAAGAAAGGGGTTTTCAAAATTTTAATTACGATTTTACTAATAAAAAATTCATCGAAATTTTTACGTTTTCTCTCGATAACTTTGTAACATATCACTGTACAAAAATTATTTACACACCACTTTAAAATTTAAAAAAAAATTCAGTGACCCCAATTTTATTTGCCCATAATTTTTTCTCTGATTTTATTCAATTTTTTCAATAAAATTAATTTTATTTTAGACACAACGCTGTAACAATTCTTTCTATTTTTGTAATGCAATCTACACTAATTTTATTGTTTCACCATTCTTTCACTTGCCTGCTTTTGCCAATGCTACAGCTATGAGAAAAAATTGCTTTCTTTGGACATTAATTCCAAACCAGAATCTTTCATTTTATTACTAACGAATGTTTTGACATATTTCAAAACATTGGATGTTTTTTAACATAAAAAATATTTTTATGTTGTCATTATTTCTGTAAATTGCATGATGTAAAAATTGATAATCACAGACAAAACAGACGATTCAAGGTTAAAACATTATCATGATTCGATGTTTGGGACTAGAGCTTTGGAATTTAGGAAAATATACAGGGTGTCCCAAAAGGGTGGAGCAAGCGTTCATTTCCTTAAATATTCATTTTAGATATACACTTCCCACTACAAAGTTTCATCAAATAAGGTACGAATGTGTGTGAAAACACTTCGGCTTCTGTGGAAGTTGAAAATAAAAAGTTAAGAAAATTAAATTTTTATACGTGCCCCATACAGCAAAAGTGTCAGTGAGTGAAATGTTACTCTTACACTCATCTATGCATAAACTCAGCTTCACAATTCTGTCTGCAAAACATACAGAGGTATGTTAATTTTTAAATTTCAAGGGGCTGCTCACAAATTTATATGGAGATGTTTATTGCAGAAATGCAAATTTATTCAACACAGAAAAACAGCGAAATGCAAATATTTGTCAAGTAGTATATCAGCCAATCAACACGGATTGAAAATAAATTGACAACGACACATACTATGCCGTATAAAAATTTAATTTTTGTAGTTTTTTATTATCAATCCTCTTCGATATCAAAGTATTTTCATACAAATTCTTACCTTATTTGATGAAACTTTGAAATTGGAAGTATATGTCTAAAATAAATATTTAAGGATATAAACGCTTGTTCCACCTTTTTGGAACACCCTGTATATATATGTTTTCAATTTTGACCCATGTTAAATATTTAAAATACAGATATATTTTTTTAGGTTCAACAATGAGCTTTCAGAATTCTTTTGCGTTACAGTCAAGCATTTCTGAACAAATGCAAAATATCTTTAATTAATTAAATAACACAAACGTTCTTCATTTAAGAAAAGATTTCACAAACTTCAAACTCCAGTCTAAATTACGCTGAAACACTAATTTTCAAATAATTACTTTTCACAAAGTTACGTCTCTCTACAGACTTTTGAAGTTGCAATTTAATGTTAATTAATAACGAGACACTTTTAAAGAGAAGGTATAGCTTCGAGTCATTTAATCCGACTGTTTCTGTTGCCAACATTATTCTTAATAAACGATGCGTGTAATTGATACAATTCTCAGAGGGAGCAGAGCTTGAGAAGAATATTTCTTACTTATTGCGTCTCCCAAACAGAGAAAATTAAGATCTAAGCAAAGGGAATAAGTTTCTTTTGTTGTAGAAAATTCTGGAGGGTCGTTATTCTTCCGCCATGTCTGAGAAATAATTTTTGGATGCTTTCGTCTAGGGAAACAGTTCTTAACATTTTAAGAACTAGTGGCTTTGTGAACAGTAGACCTCGTGTCCAGCGGTCTGAGAAATAATTTTTGGATGCTTTCGTCTAGGGAAACAGTTCTTAACATTTTAAGAACTAGTGGCTTTGTGAACAATAGACCTCGTGTCTAGCGGTCTGAGAAATAATTTTTGGATGATTTTGTCTCGGGACAATAAATAAAAATAATAATAAAGGGAATTATAATTGTGGAAGAATGAAAAATAATAGCGGATAACGACAAGAAGTAAGAATCTGGTGGATGACTTCATCAGAGACCAGACATCCATGCAGAATTAAATTGCTGCTATTAATTTTTGTCTTTTTAGATATTCATACTTTTTTGTCTTTTTGATATTCAATCTTTTGTCTAGGGAAACAGTTCTTAACATTTTAAGAACTAGTGACTCTGTGAAAAGTAGACCTCTCGTCAGGCGGTGAATAACAGACAATCTTCTTCGAATTATTAGAGCATGAATCGTTTGGCTAGAATCGTTGAAAAAATGCTCTGACAAGAAAAGAGACAAACAATATTAGATGGAATTAAACATGAAAAAAGCAACTCTAAACACGGAACTGATCTTATATATATTTTTTTTCGAATGCAAATTATCTACACAAATCTCTGCTTTTACCAGTATTTCCAAAATTACAATTAAATGCCTGCTTCTATCAGTATTAACAAAATTACAATTACATGTCATTTGTTATTATCGATATTTTTTGGCGGCATTATGAATAGAAAAAAGATTAACAACACATGAATGAAATTTAGCATGTGGTCCTCGTGCCAAAATTGCATATCTGTGTGAAATTTCGCACTCAGAAGGAACATGTCCGATGTGTAACTGTTACAGTAGTGTATTCGCACATTACAACCTTCAGTTTCAGAACCATCAAGTCATCTCTACTACTAATAAAGAAGAATGTCTGTGTGTCTCTGTGTGTGTTGGTGCTCTATAGAGCAGACTACTGGAGCTAGAGTTGCGAAATTTGACACAAACATACTTTAGAGGGTGGGAATGAGCACCTAGGAGCACTTTTTTAAAAATTTTTAATTAATTAAAAATTAAGCAAAATTTTGGCGTCTTCCGTAATAACTTCAGAAAATATTGCATCACAAAAATAGTTTTTATGCCATCTGAAAGTACAAACAATTACCTTTTCAATGATATCACTCAAGTTGCCGTACAATTTCTTCTCTAATTTTAATAAATTTATAAAAAATATTTTTCGGCATAATTTACAACAATAATTTTCATAGTAGCAAAGCAATTCACACCGTTTTTCATTGTTTAAATGTAATTGCGTGTTTCTCTACTATTGGTGAAAGCTACGGTAATATCTTAGTGCTTAATGGTATGTTTTAATCAGCGTATTTTGAACCAGCTAACGCGCGGCTGGAAATAAAATTTAAAGTTAAAATTAAATGCATATTTTGCAAGAGAAATAAGAGTGAAGTTGGTGCCGACAACGTACAATTTGATGTTGCATGACACAGCCAGTCACTTGACTATAGTGTGTATTATCGCACAAAAACCGTTGTCACACCACTTTAAAAAAATTAGCTTTTCACTGATACCAATTTTTTTCGTTTGTAATTTTTTAAAATTTTTATATATTTTTCAAAAGTTGTTTTAATCACAGTTTTGTAATAATACCTTTTATTATTTCAGTCACTGCGTTTACATCATCTGTAACAATCGTTACGCACATAATGTAACGGCTGATGCAATCAATTAAGACAAGAAAGACGAATAAAGCCTAAAACATTATCATTCTACGATGTTTATGACTAAAGATTCGAACTTCTTTTGTTTTTTTCATTCGGTGAATTCTTATAATGCTATCTTAAAAGACGTGAAAAGGTATTTCTTTCTAAAGGAGAAATGACAAAAAAATTGCTATTTTGTTAAAAATGCTCACTCTTCCGAAAAATAAAATACATTTTTCGAACATCCCTTGAATAACCAATTACGAAGGAAGGCAATTTCTTTCAACTTATGTAATATACGTCATCCGATGGAAGCATGATTGATGAATGACTGATCCTATCTTACGGCAGAAACTGCGTTTGTGAGCCAAAGAAAGAAAGAAAAAAATTGAACCGTTTCTTTTAAAAATAGTAATCTTTTAAGGCATTTCGCTTTCTTTAAATCAACCATGAAATCTTCCTTTGATTGATCGGCTTTCTATAACGGATATTATTATGAGAGCATGAAAACAATAGGGTACTTCTCAGAAACTGGGGACTGCATTTAGAAATTGTTCTTCGGGTTTTGTTCTGCTTGAAACATCNNGATTCTTTTGCAAGAAAAGAAGAGAATGGTTGATGAATGACTGATCCTATCTTCCAGCAGAAACTGCATTTGTGAGCCAAAAAAAAAAGAAAACAAAAATTGAACCGTTTCTTTCAAGAATAGTCATCTTTTAAGGCGGCTTAGCATTTCGCTTTCTTTAAATCAACCATGGAATCTGCCTTTGATTGATCGGCTTTCTATTACGGATATTATTATGAGAGCATGAAAACAATAGGATACTTCTCAGAAACTGAGGACTGCACTTTGAAGTTGTTCTTCGGGTTAAGTTCTGCTTGAAACGTCTTGCTTCTTTTGTAGGAAGAGATTGCAAGAGTTGGATTATTTTTGTTACTTAGAATATGAAAGAAAATTCAGGGTTTTACTTTAACTCCTTCTTAGTTGGCGGCGCACGTCACACGTTCGGTTTTTTTTGTGCCCATGTGGCCGGCATCGCATACGAAGAGAAAAATTGCATCGTTGGAAGTGGACGTCGCTACTTACGCGTCTCGTTATATTTCGCGATTTTGTCAATGTAAGCAATAAAATAATCGGCAATAAATGATTTCAATGTGGTTTCTACGCTCTGATGGTCAAGAAAGATTGTAAAGCTGTTTTCCTGGCAAGGGTGTAAAACCATTATAAAAAATTTCTATTTTACTTATCATTGATAATTCTTTTCATGCAGATATTTATCTTAGATACCTCAAAGCAATAAATTTAAAAATATACAATAACTTATTTTGTTTAAATTTAAAACTTAAGTGCATTGCAGGGAAAACTGGAGATCAGCGAAGGGGATATTACATGTTTGACTACCAGTAGGTCAAGCAAAAATTGCTTACTGACAAAATTACTTTGGATTTTCGAATTCAGGATAGAACACATGTTAATTTTCCACATGTTAATTTAATAACGCTTTTTTGGGTCGGAAATTCAAAAAAAAAAAAAAAAATCCGGCCAAGAAGGGGTTAAACTAGTTTCCTCTTACTAGATCTGAATAATATTTCACACAGAGTGTGCACATCTTTATACTTATACAGGAAAATTACATTCAAATGAAGAAAGTTGGAACTGTTGAAGTAATGCCTATTTATTCTAAAGTGACCATACGCTACCATATGAGACCAATCGCAGCGCTCCTAACGGCAAATCTTGTAGCTATCAATTTTATCTTAGAAGATGTGATAAGCAGTAGCAAAAGTATAGAAGGTCATCGATTTAGTATAAAATCACCGTTGAAAGACCAATAAAATTAATTCCAGCTTTTATGCCGTATCCAGTTGCTCCAATGATTAAAGATAATAATACTAACCAGAAGTGAAATGCTATTCATTCTTGGAAATTCTTTAAATATTAATGCAAAAGAAAGTGATTAAGCAAAAAGAAATAAATAATCAAAAATATTTTACAAAAGACACCTTAAAATTTAATCCAAAGTCCTCAAATAAATATTTTCAAAACAGACGATTACTCTAATTTAAATAGTTCATAATAAAATGACTAATAAAATTTATATGATGTGCCATATGCCAAAATCAATGAAGTTTTCAGAAGCGCGCGAATTTTTGTTAGAATGTGTACGCAAAAAAACAATTTAGATTTCAAAACATCACAATGAATCTAGCATAAATAGAATGTTATTTACGAAATATATTAATAATGACATAAAGTGACAACAAAAACCTAAAGAAATGCAGTAGAAAAACGTCACTTACTTTGCCATTTCGCTCAACTGCAATTTCCCATCTTTGTTACTGTCAAAAATCTGAAGCTGTAAAAGAGAAAATTCAAAACATTAGTCCACAAATAAAAAAAGAAAAGCACACTTTCTGTGAAAGAAGGAAAATAATTCTTTTCAGTTCTAAAAGTTCTAATAATTCTTTTCAGTTCTAAGAGTTCTAATAATTCTATTAGTTCTAATAATTCTTTTCAGTTCAACTTATCAAATATTGTTTAAAAATCATAAGTACAACAAATTTTTAAATACGTACTATAAGTACAACAAATATTTAAATAAGTACCATAAGTACAACAACTTTTTAAATAAGTATCATAAGTACAACAAATTTTTTAAATAAGTACCATAAGTACAACAAATTTTAAAATAAATACCACAAGTTCAACAAATTTTTAAATAAGTACCATAAGTACAACAAATTTTAAATAAGAATGCATGGTTTAAAATTTGGCATTTGCTCATTCTCTTTTGAAGGCATTTGCCTGTTTTTGGGACCCTATATTTACAAATGAGACCCATCCTATTTAATGAAGTTGTTTCAGATCACGTGATGTCACGCTCTTCTAAATGATATATGCATGCCATCTGATATTTAATTGTTCGTAGTCTTAAGCTTTTCATCATGAAAGATGTGCAATGGATTCCAATATTAAAGTGGCGCTCCGTATTTAGCACGTATCACGTGAATAGACTTCATTGCCATTATTTTTTTCTTCTGTTGATGTTTGGTAAAATCAAAGATTTTAGAAATCAAAATGGAAGAAGCAAATAATAGAGACAAAAGGACACATACAATGAAAAATGAAATTATAACGTATATCACATATGATAAAATTGCCGAAATTGCTGAATAATTTGGTAATAGATTGAAATCTGATGATTTAATGCCAATTAAATCTCATTTTAAATAAATGCGAAAACTTCTATACACAAATAAATTGACAAACGCTACAAATTATCAATAATTGGATCTTCTGAAAAGCCTTTTAATATATAATTTCAATTGCTCACGAGTAATTCTAATTTGTATAAAAAGAATCTATGAAACGAACTATAAACATACTGTTTACCATTAGATGGTTTTGTTTATCAGCCTATAGCACAAATCTCTTTTACTTTAAGGTTTCTTTTGAGACAGAAGCTCATTTGTATAAGGGAATCCCCATTTAAGTGAAACAATAATTATGTAAACTAATTTCTAAAACCATACACTTTTGGAGTTTGCTTTCTTTTCATAAATGAGATCTGTAGACCACTTAAAATTATAAAGCTGCTTTTCTTTTCATATGTTTACCGTAAATTGTCTACACTGATGCTACTTTAATAAAGCAAAGAAACAAGAATTATATTTTCTTTAGTCTATTTACCAAACAGACATTCATAATAAACCTTCCGTTTCATGCGGTTTTACGTTCTTAATTTTTCTCTTTTACATGCAAACGATATTCTTTTATTGTTCACAACGAATTGCGAATTCCGCTTTCACAAAGAAAATGCATTATTTTTATGTTTCAAACCATTTATTTTAGTATTCAATCCATGTTTTAACAAATCTGTAGTTCTTCTTAGCAATTCTTAATCAGGTTTTTACCACTGCATTGTTTTATTCTTCTTAGGACACTAACGTCAGAAAAGCATTTATCAAACTGTCGAACAGCACCTCTTAACTGCAAATGCCGTTTGGAAATATGGGGCTATATATATGGGGCTATCCGGTATTTCCGGACAGTTTTCCAACTAGACAAATGCTTTTCCGGAAGCTATGCATTCTGCAGGGGAGTGTTAGCCAAAGAGCACAAATTCTCTGAATCATTATAGTCCACATAATGAACCGTTATAGCCAAATCGATAGCTGCTTTCTTCTTCTGGAACAACGTTCAATGCGAAAGAAATTCTGGGTTCTCCATTGCTAAGGAGTAAAATTATAAATAATTGGCTGCCTTCGAAGATCAGCCGTTCTCCCGTAATATTAACAGCCTGTGGCTATGCTTACAAATTGGCGATTGTAGAGGCCGAGGGACTCTCCCGATGTTTTATTTTGTTATATATCTCGTAAGTGAAGGGTGGCAGGCGACCATTGATGACATATATAGACGTCATAAGCTTTGATATGAAATAAAAATTGTCGAAATAGGTCCAGTGGTTGGGGACTGTCTCATGGTTTATCCCATACAGAATGTAATGTGGAGAAATATTTTTTCGATTTCTCTCGAAAATGGAGGGTGGTGGATGGCAGGAGACCACTACTGACATATCTAGACGCAATAAACTTCCATATGAAATAAAAATTGTCGAAATAAGTCCAGTGGTTGGGGACTGTCTCATGGTTTATCTCATACAGAATGTAATGTGGAGAAATATTTTTTCGATTTCTCTCGAAAATGGAAGGTGGTGGATGGCAGGAGACCACCACTGACATATCTAGACGCCATAAACTTCCATACGAAATAAAAATTATCGAAATTTGTCCAGTGGTTGGGGCTGTGGGACTATTCCTCTGGTTTTGTCAATTCTTTTAGATAAACAGATGTTCATTCCCCGTCCATCCTCCTACAATTAGGAGAGAAAGGGACGTCTAGAATGGTGCGTTCTAACTATGCTCATTCAGACTTGGGCCGCAGAGAGCCGAGCCGGGGCCCGGGACAAAGTTCTGAGTTCTTCCCTCTCCACAGACGTGGGAGATCCCAACCTAATAAAACCAAATACCCACGAACGGCAAGCAATAAAAAAGGCCCAATAAGTAACGGCCATTCGAAAGTGGCACTTGATTTTTAACTGAGTAATTAATAGGTAGGGTGATATCCTTATGTGTCGCTACTTGAAATCCGTCCTTCCCCGGCCCTCCTCTTGCTAATTGCGCGTAATTAGAGAACGCAAGCCTTTCTTTTGGTTGCCAGGTCACATCACGTTGTTACGAAAATCTGACTTTTAAGCCACCTTCTGTAATTCAAATTTAAAAAATGAGAACGTGCGAGTTTCATATTTAGAGAAAATAAAAATAAAGTTCAACTCATACCGGGTCCCATTAGCTTTGTGTAAAAATAAAACACATTTGAAAATAAGAAAAATGTATTTTTCCTTGTCCCAGGCTGGAAGGCCCTACTCTGAACTCGGGCCCTGGGGATTTTGCCATTCCTCGGCAGGCCCGACTCAGTCTAGTTAGTTACGAAAATGTAGAGTATACTCAGAATCCATCTCAATGTCTCCTTTCTCAAACGAGTGCCCTTATTACGTACAAATAACGATATATCCAAGATATTGAAATTACTGACACTAAAGGTTCTTGAAAATTAAAGCACACAAGACTTTGAAACTATGGCATTTGGAAATCTATCAGTGATTGACTTGGACATTTAGTATAGCAATTTCTTTTTGCAATGCAAAAACCTTAGTTAGGTAACGTGCAAATGAAACACCACCAACACCGAAACAAAAAAAAAATTATTCATTACGAGAAAGAACTGAGTGGAAGCAGAAGCCTCTTACCTTCAGCAAGGATTAGAACAATGCGAATAAACTTCAGCCACTTGCCTTAGCAGCGATCCTTTTTTCATAAATTATACCACCCGCCCTAGCGGTGGTCAACTTTTAAAACTATATCTAACCATCCGCCCTTGCGGTGTGGTCATCTCATACAGTAGATTAATATATCTACCTATCCTCCCTTGCAGTATGGTTATGTTGTAATCGCCCACCCCAACAGTGATACAGTTGAAGTGGTGATACCCAACATAGCGGTGACAATTACTTTTTATTCAATATACAGTAGAGTCTCCCTACAGCGAATTTCTCCCTATAACGAAATTTTTAATCGGAATGTTAAATAACATTCAAAATATTCTCCATATAACGAAGTGGTTGTCTCCCTATAACGAATTTTTTCAGACCTTTATCTTTTCGATTTTTGTCATTTTTGAAGAAAGTTGCTAATTTCTGTGCAAACAAATCGCTCACACTGGAACCACTCGCATTGTTCATTCCAGCGATAACACATAACAATAGAATGCTATGTGAAGGGTAATGCAGTTGTGGGGACCTGGGCTTCTACAGAGGGAGCAACATTTCTACGGGTCAAGATTCCAAGAATCGGGGTGGAGTGGGGCTCGAAACAGCAAATGGATGTGACAATACGCATTTTATGTTTATCCGTACTAGTACATATTATTCTCTAAATTGGTGAATTGTCTTACCTTTTGAGTATTTTGTTCATACAATAAAAATTAGTATAATTTTTATAATAAATATTACTACATTTTTAATTGAAAGTCATAATTAAATATTTTTGATCTTATCGCACGTACTAAAAGGTTTGTAACATTTACTTAAATAACTGCAAAAATCTCTAATCTCCGTATAACGAAATTTTCTCTATAGCGAATTTTTCAACTGGAACCAAGCGACTTCGTTATAGGGAGATTCCACTGTATGTTGAGTTTTTAACAAACATTCATTTATATAATATCGACGACTTAATTGACTCAACAACCTTATTTACGAATAATTAAAAAAATTACTTAAGATGAAAGGGCAAAATAAATAGAAACCATTTTAAAACAGATGCAAAAGCGGAGAAGGGTTTCGAATCACAGCCATACATTATTTGTCAGAAAGCAAAGAAATGTCAGCGAAGGGACAAGCACATCCAGGAGCGCCATCTATCATCCGGAACGGAGACAGATAATGAAAGAATAACGACATTCCATTCGAGGTATGCGAAATAATTCCGGTGTATCCTCTTTTGAGAGCATTCCAGCCGGTGTCTTTTCTGAGATGATGTAGATCACATTCCATAAAGGGAACGGTGATTCATCTCACAGCCGACCTTAAAGTTCTCGCACGGTTTATCTTTTCTCTGTCTGCTTAGCTTTCTTGTTGAATCTTGTGAATCAGTGAATTTTAAGAGACAAACAGTTTGCTTTTTACTTTCTGGTATACAAAGTATACAAAGAGAAAGTATTGTAATCGTCAAAAAATTCGAACTCGAGATTTTGACGAATCTCCACGTTTTAGACCTCCCTGAGTCCGAAAAACACAATTTTGGAATTATGTCTGTCTGTCTGTGTGTGTGTCTGTGAACACGATAACTCGAAAACTATTAGAGCTACGGGGATGAAATTTGGTATGTGGTATTTAAACATAATTTGTAGGTTTCTATCAAATTGTGGACAAAATCCGTCAACGGGAAGTCTGTCTGTCTGTATGTTCGAGGTCATGCGAACGCTATAACTCAACAACTTGAAACGCCAGATGGATAAAATTTTATACACAGTTTTATAGTCATGAATGTAGGTCAGTATAAAATTTTGGGCCAAATCTGTCAAAGGGTTGACTGTCTGTCGGTCTGTATAATCGCATACTTGTTCAGTTTTGAAACTAACTCCCTGCGCATGCCTACTGGTGGCAATGCCTGTGCAAGGAAGGGACGCTCCGAAACTTGGCAGTTTGCCAAAAACAAATTCTGGAGTGATTTTGTAAGGAAGCAAACATTTAGGGAGTCTCGCCAGGTCCTGTTGCGCAAAAGAATGAGCAGAGGATTTGAATTTGTTTCGATCCTTCAAACCACGCGTGGTTCCAACTTTGGTTTACTTGCGACGGAAGTTTATTTGACGTCTTTTATTATTCTAGTTTTCTCTACATGTGTTAGGAGTATACGAGAAAGCTTAGGGGAGACCACTCCCGCTGGTTAAATTTGCTGTTCGCATTAAAATTAGCAGGATTTAATGTTGCTCTTTCTTAAATACATTTTAGGAGGGATTTGGAGATTTTCGGTATATTATAGAAAATATTACAGTCATAAGTTTAAAATACCGTCACATGCAAATACACTACTAACAAAATTTAGGAGATATTTCAAAATGAATATAAAGCAATAAAAATAGCGTATGGTTTTTCTTTTATTAAATAAGAACATCAGAAAAGGGAACGACAAAATGCAAACTTGATATTCTTGTTTAATAATAATTTTTATTAAATTCTTGTTTAATAAAAAAAATCAAACGACCCTTTTATTTTATCCTTTCTTATTCCTTATGAAATATCCCCATAATTTTCGCGAGCACTTTGCCTTTAATGGTGGTTCATGGACTATATCCTTGTATTTAATATCACTAAACGTCTCAAACGGAAGTGACAAGAAAAGAGATCATAAAATTTGGTTTTTATTTTACTTCAAACCAGTGAACTCCTCTATCTGTTTGAAATTGGAAAGTGAACACGGTAGATTTTCTTAACATAGTTTATGGTGACAGTTATTAAGGTATCCGACTCTATTCGGTGACATTTTTTTGAAAAATAACTTATATATATATTTTAATGTTATATTTCAACCGCATATGTTTTAAAACTATGAAAATATTGTAAAATTAGGCTTTCAAAATGATATTTTTTTAAAAAACTGAGAAATTTGAAGAAAAATGACTAATATATTTGCCTTACGCTAACAGCCATAGACAAAATCATATTCTAAATATACATAAATCCTTGTAGGAGTATATTTTTATGACAGTTATCTGTGTTATGCTCTAAAATATTTCTTGTACTTCAAAATAGTTTTGAGATATAGCTGAACATAGTTACTAAACTGGTAATTTTTCATAAAAAATGCTTTTCGTTTATATTTAAGCACTTAAAAATAATACTCGATTTTAAAATTGACCTTAGTTTTTGGAGGAAAACATCAAGCATATTATAGAAAACAATCTCAGAAAATTTCATATCAATACTTGAATAACCTTCAGTCAAAGAAAAGTTCAGAGAAATCATTCTTACGGTCGACAGTGTTCCTCAAAAATATCATTTCTCAGAAAACACATTTAAAGTTTTCATGCAACATAAAATAATGCTTACAGTTCGGTAATAAATCAGTTGTAATTCCATTTGTTATTCACGTAGAGTAAAATGTGAGGCAGTTTTAGAAAGCTGATTAAACATTCTACAAAATTAAGTCATAAAATTTGTTTTGATAATTTCATCAACGACGATTTCAAACCAGTCGGATACCTTAAGTTCGTGTAATTTGCTCAGATGGCAGCATACTTCCTCTTTACTGCGACTGCTCCGTAATGCTTCCACAGCCCCTTTAGTCTTCTTTTCATTGAAGTTCTTACTTCTTCCAGACCAAATTCAATTTTTCCGAAAGGAAGGCGTAGATGGTTCAGGCAGAATCGTTTTCATGGGGCGTAAAACGCGTTTGACTTTCAAGTCACAGGAGGAGGGTATTTAGAGTCCATTTAATGCTTCGATGGGATTAAATTTACAGACAATATTTGCAACCGAAGGTCGCAGTTAGCGATTTTACAGGCTATCATCCCTCTAGTCCCTCAATTACGACAGCAAGACTGAATGCAATGAACCGAACAGTGCCAGAAACTGCTTTAACTCGACAGAAACTGTACAGTTTTCGAGATAGGGCCACTAATGGGAGCTGCGATGCACTTCATCTTATGTGGTGTAGAGTTATTTTACTTTAGCCAGACAACACATTTGTGACTGTGTTGATTCCGTTCATAAGTTATTGAAACCAGAGAAGGAAAGCGAATCTATATATAGATTCATGTATTCATCTTCATCCATCTTCTGGACAGTTGGAATATGATCAAGATGACACAACGAGAGAACAGCCAGATTTCCAGGGAGACTCCTCGCATGTCCCACTTTCAGATATTTCAAGCTTTTGATATGGCTAAAACTGCTCTGTTGTTGTTTCATGTCCCCCCTGGTCCAAATACTAGACCAGGTCCATGATACCATGTCGCTCTAACAGTACCACAAGTCCATTT
>BGPR01019579.1:0-19183 GCA_013235015.1 Araneus ventricosus
TAACTTCTGCTGCCTCTGGAGCTTCTAAATCGAAGTGAAATGTGACTACTTTTTTCAAAGCCATCATCTGCTATTTATTTGGGAGTAGTGTGTATAAATCAGTTGCCTAACAGCCGGTGTAATTTACAAACTGAGGAATGTGTTGCAAAGAATGATTCATAAATCTTTAGACAAAGATCAAAACAGGAAAAAGAAATAGTAATAATTACTTTGTATTTCTCTGAGGTTAGAGATTCTTCTTAATTTATGCAAAGGGCAAGTATTTATTCACAAGCATCTGATAGTCATTAAAGACCCAGCGAGTGTAAAACTGTTATGCAATAGCCATATTTACCTTTCTCTTTTACAAACTGAGTAATTTCCAGAATTTGCCATCTTTCGACAAAGGGCAAAGATCTTACTCTCTTGAAATATTCATGGTAAGCTTGAGCTTTTTCAATGTGTATTACTAAGCACTATTTTACCTTATAGAAAATTCTTTATTGTATCAATTTCATATGCAATTGAGAATCTATCTCTTTTTATGATATATATTTAATTAATTTTCTTGTAAATTTTCAATTTATCATTCCTGTTTAGAAATTTTTGCCTGTCAGTTATGTAGTTCTTAAAACTGCTTTATCATTTACTGTTGCAGATTCAAATATACATAGTAAAAATTTATTTTTAGATATTAATATTTTGTGTGTTTTTAAGCAGAAAAAAAAGCCACTACGCTTTCCATAAAAATTTGTCTTAAGCTAAAAATTCTATATGTATTTGACATTGAAGATTTGTTTTTATACTTAAGATTCTTACTTATTAAATATGTGTTTCCTATAATATTTCTGGCAAATATGAATAAGGAATAAAAGAACAATCATAAATGACTGGTTTTATTTCATGGCTCAGAATAAAGTATTAAAAATTCATCCAATATTGTAAATTCATTTAAAAATTGCTTGATATTGTTATTTTTAATAAAACTGAAAAGTTGTGTAAAGCCTATAAACTTTAAAGTAAATCCTGTAATTGTTTCAAGAAATAGTTAAAATTAATACTACTTATTTATTAAATTTTCTTATTTTAATTTATTAAAAAATCATTTGATAAATTTCAACTTTAAAATTTTTTTGTAATGTAAAGTAGAGAGTACAATAAAAAGTTTTGGCATAAAATTTCATGATAAGCTGAAATAATAAAACTACTTCTTTTTCGAATTCTCTGGTGTTCATTAATCTAGTATTTATTTTTATATTTACAGTTTATATTATATGTAGGCTCATTTATAATATATATATATATATAAAATGTTTTTGTTGTTGTAGTCATAAAACAGCCAAGTTGTTAACCAATTTGCTTTATTATAAAAATATTTTGGAGAGTGGCGGACATACCAACATCTTAGTTAAAGTTTTAAGTAAAAGTGTACAGAAAATCCCCGATTCTCTCAGATAAGGGAATAACAATATAACACATGATCAAAGTGATGGGAATATTGGCTATTTTTAATAAATTACGGAAGCGTTTTAGGGAAGATGCATGGCGTCAAGGAGTCGCTAATTTCGCGATTTGTGCGCGTGTGGAAATGATTAAAATATTCTTTTAGTAATAAACATGCCGAAACAAGAGACCCAACACACCTCCAGCGCGGGAAACAGAACGAAACTGGAGTCCAAGAAAAGCGATTCCGGAACACACCAAGACCCCAAAATATATAATACTAGAATTCAAAGAAAAACTAAGTGAGATTATTACACACACACACATATATATATATTTGTTTTAAAACTATAGTATATATGAATTTTAAATAATTTTAAAGTTTATTGTTTGATATCATGTTCTACAAACATGGATTATTTCAAAAATTGGAAATATCTTTTAAAAGTGAAATCTTATGTTATCCTATTTTTCCAAATTTCATTTGAGCATGGGGTGAAACTTATTTACTTGTATTTCATGAATTATTATTTCTAATAATAATTTACTTCTTAGTTACTTAACTATGTAGTTACTTAAACTTGGATTCTTAAAGTTCTTTGAATTTACATGCTTGAAAAGGGCCATTAATTTTTTTTATATAAAATTACACTTATACAATATTATTGTGTTATGAAATTTTGTTATTTATTATATATACATTTGAAAATATAGAGAGAAAGCATATTTTTTTTTGAAATTATACTATAGTACTTATTATTTTAAATTTTAGTTTTTTGTTTGAGGGAGGAAGAATGATCGAATAAAATGCCGAAATGTTTTGATTATATTGGTATGACATTTGTGCACCAAATATTAAAATAATTCCTTTTTTGAGTTTTAAAACTTATTTTGAATGTTTCAGTAATGCAAAAATTATTTGTTCAGTGACATGATTTTTAATTTGTCTGCAAATTAAACTCGCGAAATTTACATATTGATATTTGTTATCTGAGGAATATGTGTCCACATTGTAACTGTGGCATAATAATTTTTGGTATTCTGATTGAATCTCCATTGCTTGCATTCAATTACAGACAATGACAGTTTCATTTGCAGTATTGCTTGGTAGAGACCCACATGTTCATCTTTTCACATTTTTAAAATTCATAGGATTTTATTCCTTATTAAAGTTCTAACATTGGCTTTTTAGCTGTTATTACTGTTTTGTCAGGGATTACTTTTAATAGTATTGCTTTGATAATCTTTTAAATGCTCAGGAATTCTTTGATTTTTGTCTTTAATGAAATTGATACTATTTGACCTTAGTGAAAAGTAAATACATGCTTCATGCAGTATAGCCAACTTGCTGACTATTGCTCCATGAAATCCGAAATCAAAATTTGTTCATTGTTAATATCGAAAATAATTTTGCCAGTGGCTTGCGGTGGTTCCAAAAGCTACTGAAGCAGTCGTGTTCTTAGTAAACATAATACCCAATACTATTCATAAAATTTTTTTAAATATATAATAGGGGAAGGTTGCATTTGGACAATTTTTCACTGTACAATGATAAAGAAGTGATTTTAATTAAAATTTGCTTTTTTCAGTTTATCTTCTAAACAATGTAATTGATTTTTTTATGAAATACAATTAAAGGAAGAAAAACAACAGCTTAAAAATTTTGTCAATGGCTCAGTTAAGGAAACTGGCTGCCCAAATTGGACCACTGTTTTCCCAAATTGAACTATCATTTTTCTAAGCACAATTAAAGCAAAAATAGTTTTTGAATCTCAAATTTCCCCCAGGAAACAATGTATGAACTTAAGTCTGAGATTTTATTCACTATATTGGTTCCTCTTTGTTCTCACATCTGATGCAAAACTAAGTAAGACAATTCCAACAAAATAGTGAGTTTAATTCACTGCTACCTGCAAGCCATTGATATTTTTCATAACAGCTTGCCTGAAAGTGACGAGTGCATGATTTAGATTTAAAAATTAGCAGGGGAAGTTCTGGTGTTGGTGTACCAAGTCTTATAATATCTTGCTTTTCTGAAAAAGTCCATGTTTAAAATGGTCTTTTTAAAAGATCTGTTACTAAGCAAGTAGACATCTTAATGAATTATCCCCAAAAAGGCTTAACACAACAATAGAAATACGAAGAAGCGCTAAAATAAAATAGCACACAAACCATTTGACACACAAGAAATAACAGGAAGCAATGCTGTTCATAAATGAGTAATCAATAGCGAAAAATTTCATTTCTAATTTTTTCTCCTTATTTTTGCATACTCTACATCCGCTCTGAAAAGTCATGTGATCAGTGTGAATGAAAATATGATGTAATTCGTATGAACTGAACGGAATTTCTGCCGACTTGCCAGATGAAGCATGCATCAGATGCTCACTTTAAACACGCATTTTTACATTGTACTCATCATCCGCAGGGAAGCAAAAATACGGAGTCGCTCTGAAAAGTCACGTGATCGGTATAAGCTAGGAACTATATTACGTAATCAGTGGAACCAATAGGAAAATGACATCCTGCCCAGACGAAGCACTAATCCTCTGCTTACTTTTAACTCTCTTTTTTGCATTGCACCTACGTTTGACTAGAAAGCCCAAATCACTGAAGAGAACAGCGGTTCAATACGAAACGTGTTTTCACTCATCGTGAAATCAAAGCAATCGTGTTTCTAAAAGTTTCCAGAGTAAGGAAATTGAAACATACAATTAGACTGCATCTGAGAAAACAAATTGCTTACTGAAGCACTGCTTCGGTTGAATGCACCCCACTGAATTTTGCTAAAAAGAAGATATAATACATTTGCTTTTTAGAATGAATCGTGAAAATATAAAATGTATAGGCATGTAAATTTATATATGTTGTTTCTAATAAATGAGTTAAAATCATATTAATTTTCTAAAAGAAGATGAATTATTCTGATATTAATAATAAAAAAATATAACAGTCATTAATAAGAACATAATAATAGTTAATTGAAATGAAATTATAAAATATATTTATTTTTACAAGGATCATTTGATAGTTGATGAGTCACAATGTAGAGAAATACGTGGCATTTTCAGACAGCATGCAAGAACTTTGGTGCCAGGGGTCCCCAACCAGCTGAATCTTTTTCTGTTATTGTTATAAATGTAGATGATTTGGGAGGACCCTTATATAAACATTCCCTTGGCTATTTCCATTGACCTTTAAAACAAACATTTTTATATCTGAAGCTTCGACTGGACATAGCTTTTGCTATCATGATTTTCACATTTTTGCTAAAAAAAGGCAATAACCTTTTATACGAAGTATTGTAATAACAGTTGTTCATTATTAAAAGTTAAAAATGGGAAAAAGAGTTAACAAAGCATCATCAACTGCAATAACAAAAAAAAAAAAAAAAAAAAATACAGAATAATGTACTAAGCAAGGTCTAGCTTGTATAATGTGTGTATCACCAATGAAAGCCTCTGTGGATATGCTTTTCCCTACATCACAATTCTCTATTGTCATGCATTCCTTTAGACTATTTGTGATTTCAGATACAGAACTCTTTGCTTTCGCTATAGCTGAATACCGAAATGTATACATCCTGGGTCTTGTTTCTACAGAGATAAAGAGCTTTTCAGAAGAAATTTCATAAGAATATAAGATATTTGCCCCATTCATTAAGAAAGTTGAGATAGTTAAATAATGTTTTTTTTTTTTTTTTCCTGCCCACAGGTTTTAATTTTTGAGAGTTTTGATGAGTCTAACAACTAATACTGAAAAATCGAACCTTGTTTTCTGGAGGATTATTAAAGAAAAATAAATAGTTGCAAACTGTCAAACAAATTTTTATTTCTTCAGCATACCATATAAATGCAACAGGGAAAGGGGGAAAATCTTCAATTATAAGAGGATACAATAACATGTTACAAAAGGGTTTCTTTATTAATATATATTAAAATGTAATATATGGTACTGGATTTTGTTTCTTCACCTGTGTTTTTTAGTATTCAAAATTTTAATTTTTTCTTTTTTGAGCAATCAGAAATTTGTCCTTTTCTTTCTAAATATAATAAAAAAGAACTAATTTTTGAATTTGATTAATATACCAGTTTTGAGGAATAATTACTCTTTTGAAATGGTATTCTATAATGCTAGAGAACTGAAAGAAAGCATTCGTTTTTGCTTGTTATGAGATTGGTTGTATCTATGTCGTTAATCTATAGATAAGTAATAATAATAGTAAGTGGTCTAGAACAAAAACAAAAATCTATTAATAATGTGCTCTATTCCATTCTGCTTTTCAAAACACTAGTTCAAACCAATATTAATTTTGGCATTTTTATCATATTTTTTTCTTAAAACTTGTTTCTGCAGTATATTGATTAAAAAAAAAAATGATTAAGCTATTTACTATTTTTTTGTATACATTATTTTTCTATTTTGTGAAATATATGAAGATTCATCACAATATATATTTTAGCCCTCATATTCACTTATATTTTGAAATGACGTAGGAACCAGGTAGAAAAAAGGAGGTAGAAGCAAATGTTTATTTCTACTCCAATATTATGTCTTTATTGATATCTATAATCTGTTTATGTTAAGGAAAAAATAATTATTCTGGAGGCTTGATATTTAATCATAGAATCAGGTAATGAAATTAATTCACTTAAACCAGAAGTGTATCATAATTTTAAAATAATCTGAACTTTGTTGCAACTGTTTGATCATTTAATCAAAAAATAAAAATAATTTTTATTTCCTTTTAAATATAGTAAAAGATATAGAATGAAATACAAAAATGGTTATATTCTTTAAACTATACTAAAAAGATCTGAATAATACATAGTATAGAGACTGTTCATGCGATTTAGAAATTACTTTGTGTTCATGTTTTTTTTTTTTTTTAAATAAATTATGAAGTAACTCGAGTGTGTACTTTCAAAAAACATATGTATTTTTTAAAAATATTTTCTTAAACTTGTACATTTTAGCCATACTTTTTTGCCTAAAATAATTAATATAGCTTAAATTTGATGTTTAATGCTTTTTGTCTGTTGTAAACCCATCATCCTTGGTTGTCTTATTAAGGGATACAATAATTTATAAAATATGCCTGCAAGGATAGGGGTAGGAAAAACATATTTCTAATGTGGTTTTCCTACCCCTATTTCTGACCAACACAGATGGCGCAGTATAGCCAATTTGGCCCTTGTTCCATTAAACCCAAACCAACCAACCGTAAGGTTGTCAACAGGTAAAAAATTAAATTTGGTCAAAGGGTCACAATTCATTATATGATAAAAATCAATTTCTCAACCATGCAGCTCAGACGGCAATCAAGAGAAGCCACACCTATTTATTGGAGATAGCTTTGTAGAAAATCAGGACTTTAAGATTAGCAGTGAAAATCTGGTGTGTTGTGCAAGGCCCATTTTCATAGAAGGAGAATGTAATCTGGAATTGCCATTTATGTGGCTTGATGTAGCATTAAGAATGAGATAAAGGTAAAATCTCTTAACCCATTGATGCCCAAGTTGCATTTTTTCAATAATACTTTGTATACTAATATTACATGTCCTGAAAATCAACTGGGAAAATACTAAACAAATCCTGCCTGAAAAAATTTACGTTTTATTGCACTCTTAAGCCTGGTGTTCCTATTTAGACAAAGTCTTATTAACCCGTTCAGGACCAGCGAAAGGAGAAAGAAGCGCTTCCCCAGGCCCGCGAGCTCCGGAAGGATGCGTACGCACGGGACCGGGCGATTTTTCCCGTTAAGCCTAATTTTATTAAAAAATTCATATAAAATTATTACTGCAAGTAAATACGCTGAAATTTACAATTTATTATCATTGATAGTATATCCGAATATAATGTAATAAAATTTTCATGATATTTAAAAAAACAACTGAACTAAAATATAATTTACCCCAAAAATACAAAAGACTGTCTAGCGAACTGCAAACGATAATTTCTACTCCAACCCCTAACCAATAAACATTCCATCCTTTCATCGTGCCATCAAAATATTAAAAAAATCCACCGCAAAATAAATCATAGCTCTTTTATCTCTTTAATTGCGCAATCCTAACACGCGCAGTTGTTTGCATAATCAAATAGCCCTGATCCAACAAGAAGAATCCGGAACCGAAAGTGCATACTGAAGGTCAACATTCCGTGAAATATTATTCGAAAACTGTAACGGACTTTACCGCCATCTAGCGCCGTTTAAAAATTCAAATAAAACGTTCCAAGTTGAAATCGCATATATGTGATGACGGTCCTGAACGGGTTAATGCTGAAAAACTTAGGAAAATTTAAAATTTTGTGAAATTCCAATAAGAAAACCTATTCTTACAATTGTATTTACTGATATATTTGTTAAATGCAAGTTAAATAATTTAGCAAACTTACTCTTTTCTTCTTCACATTGCAAAAAAACTACTTTCCGAGTCTCGCTTGAAAATAAAAAGGCTACATTATCACCCGAAAGCTTAATATGTGCTGTCATCAACTGAATATAAAAGAAACACATATTTAAAAATACTTTTTTCACAAAATTTGTGTTGAAAAAATAATTTCTGTGAGTTTACGATGCATTTTTAGAAGCTTCCCTAAAGCAGAATGCTAGGCATTAATGGGTTAACATTTATTGCTCTCCTGCTACTTCGCACTGATATTAACTTTAAAAAATTGGTGGCATTCTTCCTCCAAATATATTATTCAAAACCATACTGATCCCAAGTTGAGTGCTTAATTTGCCCTTACGTAGAGCATCCAAACACAGAGTAGATATAAAATTTTCTTTACATAGAATTCTGCCAAAGGAGAACAATATTTCCTCTTTTCATGTGCTATTTTAATCAAGAATGCAGAAGAACAACTAATTCTGTACCTAAAACTTTTTATCATAATGTAAAGTAAGGAGCCAGCAAAGTTTTATGAAGGAGCTTGAAGTATAACAGAAACCCTTTACTAAATAAATCAGTATTTCATCCTTCAAGAAAGAAGGCGCACAAATGATATTGGTATTGTCAGGAAACTTTCAGTATGTGTATTGGTAAATGCATATTTAACATTAATTTTTAGAACTGTCTTTATACAACAGAACGAAGTGTTTTCGAGATACAAGTTATTTTGCACTGTCGAAACAAAACTCCTTTCTGACCCAAAGCTTAATTATTTTGCCTTAAAATGCTGCCCATTGCATTTTTCTGTGTATTTGCCATGGAATATCTTTATAAAAGACACACTTTGATATTTTCACTTAATGTAAAATTTATCCCTTAGTCGTCTCAGTTTCACAAAACACAGATAAATGTTAGCTTTTCTCATTTAGATTTTATTTCTCGAGTTATAATCACACTGTTCATAAATTTCAATTTATTTTATATCACCTGTGTAACTCAATATCAACTTAATAAACCCAAAGTTTAATAATCTTAAAATATTTATTTATATAGATATACAGTTCTCACATCGGACAATTTAAGAAACATACACATATTACTATACAAATGTTATTCAGTGAAAGTTTCCAATGATTTCAGTTTGATGACACTCAAACAAAAAGATAGTTTAAAAAACACTCAAAGGTCTAATGAGTTTTGCTTCATAACAACATATGTTCTGTCTAGTACTATCGGTATTCCAGAGCTTGTAAAGATAATTAAGTACCTACTAGCACTATAATTTTTCCCATAAGAACATTATCACCCTTTTTCTATCATTTGTAATCTAAAGAAAACATTATCTCTTGCAATCGTTTTTAAAACCACATTATGCAGTCAAAATGTTCATCAATATTTTTTATGGTTTCCTAAAGTTAATAAGATATAGCAGCTCTAATCAGGAGGTGGTAAAATAGCTTACCATAAACTTAAAAAAAATAATGAATTTGGTGGTAAGTATACTTCTCATGGTCTTAGATAGGGAAAGCACAATATAGATTGCATATAGATGGATGTAAATATTTTCCCATCTTTCATTTTTAAACAACCAAATATTACAGATAATAAAGAAGATTCTCTAGCAAACTTCCAAATTAAATTAAAATCATTATTCAAAGAAAGTCAGTGAGGATTTCAGATTGCTTAAGAAACAGCAAAATTGCTACAGTGAACTTATTTTTCAGAATTCACTTGATGAAGGAACAAAAACGAGAGACAATCAAATATAATTTCCTAACTAACAAGCTATAGCTCAAAATTGTAACAATTGCTCTAAAGTGGACAAATCATTTTTTCTAAATGCATATGAGTTTCTAATTTTTCCCTGCTGTGGAAAAGAAGCTTCCATTAAATTACAGATTCACTAGGTATATAGGGTGATTAAAAAAAAAAAAAAAACGTGGCCAAACTTTAAAAGGTAGGTCAGGCATAAGACAAGCATCCAAAATCATAGGAACATCAGTATGCCATCTGGAGGCAGCAGATGACATTTAAAATACAGTGCTAGCCAAAATACTGACATCTTTCTGTATATTAAGTGTATTTAACTAAAATTTTTATACAAGTTTCCCTATATATCTATCTTTGAAATGATGAAAGAAAAATTATGCTATGTTTCACACATGTGCTGTAAAAAATTATTTACTTTAAATTTTAATACAATGCTTCTCTAACATATTGTCACATATTCTGTAAGTTTCATACAATTTGGTTGAAAACTAAAAGTTATAAGAAAAAATAATGCAGAAAAGTATGGGATTTTTTAGAGAAACCTTTATATTTTCCATAATATTCGTGCTATTTTTGCAAAAATGCATGTAAATATTGCGCACACCATACAAAAAAATTGATGAAAGTTGTAAACCATTATCGGCTCTCCGTGAAGCAGGGCGAGCCAAAATCCCTTTTTGCCTTCATCAATTTCTGGTCGGTCCCCTAAATGTCCTCGTAACTGAATCTTCAATGTAAATTACGAGTTAAAACCTATTCTTTATATGGTCGAAGATCGAGGAGATATTTGAAAAACTGTGCTAATTTCAAAAAGTGTCCACAATTTTGGCCAGCGCTGTATTATTTTCAATACCATCTGCTGCCTCCAGATGGTGTTTGTACACCCATGTGATTTTGGATGCTTATCGTATGCCTGACCTACCCTTCAAGTTTAGCCACGTTTTTTTACTTAATCACCCTTGGCCTTATTCACCATCCATGGTTAAACCATGATCAGCAGTTAAATTGGAATTTACACGAACAAGCGAACGCTGACTGAAATGATAGGCTGGATGTATACCCTAATTGGCGAGTTGACGAGAAATTCGTTTGGCTCGAAGGCTGATGGTAATTTAAAAAATCGTCAACAACCGAGAAATTGAGATACCATGCCAAAATAGCAACCCACTACGGTATACATTTGGGACACATCTCGGTTAGCTTTCGCATTATCATGGCAGAACCATCATTTAACAGCTGATCATGGTTTAACCATGGATAGTGAATAAGGCCGCCTGTATAATATAATTTAAAAAAATAAGCATAATTCACTGCACATTCCATAAACACATTTTTGGGAGTTCTGCAAGTGTTGAATTCAAGGGTATGGATAATTTTATTGCCTTTCCTTTGCTTGAATACTAGTTTAAATTCACATACACTATTCACCTTATGCTACTGGATTATTTTCAGACAGCATTATAAATGGATTTAAATGCTATCACGAATTTCAAAGATTACCAAGTTAAAATCATATGCAACAATATTTCAGATGTCAAAGCCATTGGATGATTATAACAGATTTATAATAATTATATTTTCATATATTACATTTTCACCAGACTAATATAAAGTCTAACACATTGTCAAAATATGATGTGAATTGAGGAAGAATGGTGTAAAAATAATCAGATTCACTATTTTGTACATTTCTGCTGTTTTTATCTTTTATGTTTATTTTTCACATACTGTCTAAGTCAAAAAGGGTGGGAAAAAAAAAAGAAACCCTGCGACCTTATTTATTTTCACTAGTTTCAGCTTTGAAACCAGTTAATAAACAAACCGCCAGAGTGATTTACAGTCATCAATTCAAAATATTGATGCCATTAAAATATTAATTCAAAATATTTGAAATTCTTTAATTTATAAAAAGAATGTGTTATTCTCAAAGGCAAACACTGACCCTGAAGCCATTTATTCATTAGCTTTCTAATATTTTTCTGCAATACTTCTATATACATAAATCAAGATGTTATTTTGCTGCTTCTGGACATAATTTACAGGGTGTCCACTTGAATCATGGCGCAATAGCTAATTTCTAAACCGTTAGAGATAGGCATAAATTTCCAGTTGGAAAATGCTTTAATTGATGCAAAGAATTGTAATTCGTGTTGTTTGAGTCAATAAATGCACTGCTAAAAAAAATTATGAAGTCTAAACTTTTATAGTCTCACAGTCCTATTAATAATATTTAGTAAAATATTCTTGACACACTAACATTTGAAATAAAAAAAGTTTCACTCTTCTGCGACTAAAACTGTCCGAGTTATGAATATGACTACTTTTGATGATTTTAGACCATTTCAACAAGCACCTCGAGTAAGATCTTCCAATTAGCACTTGCTAATTGGTGGATGTGGTGGCCACTGATTGTCAAAATTGATGAAATTCAGAGTTTCATAACTCAACCAGTTTTAGTCACAAAAGAGTGGAACTTCGTTTTGTTTCAAATGTTAGTGTGTCGAGCATATTTTACTAAACATAACTTACACCATCAGGGACTGTATAAAAATTTAGACTTCTTAATTTCTTCAGCAGTACATTTATTGATTCAAACTACATAAAACATAATTCTTTAAGTTATTTAAAGCATTTTTCCAATTGGAAGTATATGTTTATCTCTAAAGGTTTAGAAATTAATACTTATGTCATGTTTAGAGTAGACACCCTATATTTTAGAATAGAAATCTATCCAAACTTGTGTATCTATACTTATAAAAGGCAATGTTTGTGTGTGTGTGTGTTTGTCTGCGATGTCCAGACGAATCTATCGCACTTACAGCCATGAAATTTGGCACACAGATAGTCGTAATGGTGACTGAGTGCACCTCGAAGCCGAAATTTTAAATTTTAATCTAGAATTTTTTTTATTTAATGTTTTGTGTTGTTTTGGTTGATTTTTCGCACTAATTTCTCATTAGAATGGTTTCAAATAATTGTACGACAAAAATAGATAGACCATCGGAAAGAGCACGCGATTTCCGTTCTAATGAAGTTAGTTTTGAATTTCTATCTTAAATTACTGAATTTTGAGAATTTTTTAAAAATCAGTCAGTTTTGCACCTAAATGTTGGTTTTGTTTTTAAATTTGTTGCATCCGACTTTCTAATAACACTATTATTTTCAATTTTTTTCAGCTTATAACTGCAACGGTTCTGTCGGATTTAAAACGAGAATGGTTAAAATATCTTTTTTAGTTTTTTTAAAATTAATTTTTTCCTGGTAGTTGAACGATATGTTTCCTCTAGCGAAGCTTCCGCCCACGACAGTCTCCGGAACGTTGCGGACAATTTCATTGGCTGAAGGGCCAGGGTGACGTCATTACTTTCGTGTTCTGCGAGGAGATGATGTATTTACTCCATGACTTCGATTATTATTTTTAAGCGTATCTTAACTTATTTCTTTGGCTTTCATACTTTGCTCGCGGTGTAATAAATATCACATTGTAATTTTTTAACATTATTTGGATTTAACGGTACTCGGTCGAGAGGAAAAGGAGACGGACCAACTCAATAATATATATATATTTCTGTTTTGATTTAGTTTTTAAAACTTTCATTTATGCAATTGTATGTGGGCTTTTTTTTATTTTGTTGAAATCCCGATCCCACGGGCAACGCCGTGCGCGTACTGCTAGTAATTCATATGCTCAATATGTTAAAATAATGAATAGCAATATACATTTTAAATTTACAGATAAAAATTTCTAAAAAATACAAGGATTCAGTTTACCATTGGGTTTTTCTGTCAGGCATATGACGATACTGAATATTACTAATCAATTTAGCACTTCCTAATTTTGTGAACAACAGTTTCATCTATTAACTGAAACCTTCTCTCTCTTTTTAACTCTGCATTCTGAGAGAATTCTTTGTGATTGAAAATTTATGTATACCTATCATGACCTACAACAAAATTTAAGAAAAATTGATTAGTTTTTTAGCATTACATTTTCAGCTTGCTTTACTTTTAAATTGTTTTTATTAAAAATAATGAATTCCATGTTCGATATCATGTATATTTTCATTACAACCAGAATCTCAGATCATTGTTATATAGATTCAACATTTATAGTTCAAAGGTATTATTTGCATGTGAGAAAAACATATTATTGCTCTGGAAAAAAAACGAATTTCAAACAATTCTGAATTTCTGCTTCAGAAATTCTTCACTTTGGCTGCCATATCGCAATGATTATTGGAAAAATAATTTCATATGAACTAAAATTAATAAGCATCTTCCCATTTGTGCAAATATTTTTATTTTTTTACAAATAATAATAGGTTTAACTGTTACATGATAAGATAATAAGAATGTATTTAAACTTTTCATTACAATGTGAAAAAACGTTTTCTATCAAACACAACAAAATAAACATCATTTATACATATTATTACATTTTCTTTATACATTACTTTAATAAAAAATATGGATATTCAAAAACATAAATTAACAAAAAAATTGACATAAAACACCATCTGTTTAAAAATGAAGTTCACAGAAAATTCCTCATCACTGATGAAATATGCCACTATCAAACACGTTTCTTATCAGTTAACACTCTCACGATACTTCCAATTCCACCAGCAGCAAAAACCTAAAACAAAATTAAAATACATTTATTTATTACAAAAGTTGACAGATTTCAATTTTTAAAAATTTTCCCCCACTCTGTAACAGATTAGTGCTCAATATTCCTATGAAATAACCAAGTAAAACAGCTATGAATTACAGTTTAAGTAATATAAAAAGTAAAAGCTAGACATATTTCTTGTCCTATAAGTTATTCAATAGCTTATTTTAAACATTTGTATTAATCAGCCAACTTCAAATAAAGAAATCTTAATTTGATATATTTTAAAGTATTATACATTAGATGTATTAACCAGGGTTGCGGCGATTTAAATAATTTTATTTTAAATATCAAGTTAATCTGCTTTAATGAAATAAAATTGTTCGTGTATAAATAGTGATTTTAAAATATTTTTAAATGTATATTTAAAGAAAGAATATATAGAACATAAAAAAATATTTCATTGAATTCATGTAACTAGAGTACTTCCATATCTTTATTTTTGAGAACAAAAGCAAATTAGATTTTAAATAAATCTCTAATGTACAACACAATAAAATGCAAAGTATGAGATGCTCCCTTTTTATAAAATAAACTAAATATTGTGAAAGGATCATGTTCACAAAGAAAGAACATAGTAAAATACAGCAAGTTTCATTTTAATGGTGGAGAAAACTAAATAGTGTTGAGGACAACGAAGTTTTTATATTGCAATAATGTTCAAATGTAAGATAATTAAATAATACATATAAATGTTCCAAAAGAAATACAAACATCTACATAGTGCAATTTAAACTATGATCTATACTTATAAAAGGCAATGTTTGTATGTGTGCGTGCACGCACAAATATTTTTTAAACAGTTGTTACTTGTTTGAATTAAATTTTTTTAATTTATATATTTTTTTAAAAGAAAGTATAGCTTTTAATGACTGGTATGTTGTTATATATAATTCTATGACTGTAGGGCTCATTGTCTAATATACAAATGTTAAATAAATATATATATATATAGTTTAAAAAATCATTAAAATAAAAAAAATCTTGATTTAAAATTTAAAAAAATCTTATTTAAATCAAATCGATTTTTTTGAAAAAAAAAAAAAAATTGACAACCCTGGTATTAACTCTTTGACTGCATATCCCGCGATTTCAGCAGGCTGGAAGCAAGTCTATTTCTGCTGTATCCTACGATTTTCACAGGCTAATGCATTTATTTGCTTTTATAGTGTTGGATCATTTATACTAATAAAGCTTTGCATGTAAATAATAACTCACTTGGCTGAATGGTATTTGAACACTTAAGTAAACGTTGCATCTAAAGAATGATTTAAAAATATTACACAGTCAGAGGGTTAATATTCTTATTTATTCTGATACAATACTTTTATAAGACTGATTATTCTTTATACTATAATAACTCATAATTGTACTAAGCATGTAGATATTAAGGTACTACAAAAATTTCAATTTAAAACATTCATTCTAAGGCCTAACTATAAAAGAAATAAAACCATACAATTTTAAATGCAGAATGAAACTGTCACATACAGTTACATACCTGCTAGGAAAAAAATGATTATATTATAAAAAATTGCAATAAGCTGCTTTATCAGATGTAGAACATCTTTAGTTTCATTGAGATCACACAATTTAAGTGAAGTTTTCAAATAAAGGATCAAATTGTATACATGTATGAACATTGGCTGCATTTTAAATGCTTGTCTGAAAGCTGAATATGAGAAAAATAAATGCATTTTTAGAAAAGTTAAGAGAAAAACAAGAATGTTATGTGATAATCTTTAGAGTACAATGCAGTTTGTGCAGTACATACAGATGTTTTTTCCATTTTTTTACTTAGTTCCTATTTTGTGGCAATATACATCTAAAATACTAAACTTCTGTTGGATGAAACTGATCTAATAGGCACACTTCCTAAAGTTACTTAATTGAACTTAAATATTGCACCAATATCATAGATAAAAAATAGCCATACTATATCCTAAAAAACAGGCATGTGAATTCTTGCGATTACTCAACAAACTAATTTCTGTAAATTTTGAAATTGTTAACACCATACTTATAAAATTCTTTTCACGTTTATACCAGTGATGTTCTCTTATTCAAAGCAATAGAATAACTTAACACATTGATTGAAAGTCATGTGAAGCTGTGTTGATAGTTAATGCCGTGACACAAGAGTAGGTTGTACCCATATGCCGACTAACTTGCTATAAGAAATAAACAACTCATATTATATTTTCAGTAAATAAAAAATTTGAAACCACATAAATTTACAACTAGTTTCTAACCTTTATTACACGCCAACACCAGCATACCCAAACGTAAATGGAGAATAAATATTGAAACGTAGCGTTTCCCGTGGCAGCGCATGATTGGCTCCTTGGCGATGACGCCACATCACATGCTAGCCCAGGATCAGCAGTCAATGTGTTAAAAATATTATTTTAGACTAGCCGCCTACGGCGACCAGCTGGTTCGTCAGTCTTTTATTAATACTAATAAGGCAATTAAGACTGACATATTCAACATTTCAATTTTTGTAAGTTGAAAGTAATAATTGCAATAAGGACAAAGAAATGAATTTAAAAACACAAACAGTGAACAGGTTAGTTAGTATAACTGAATTTTAATTCTTTATACACAAAACGAAAATGTACAGGATGTTTTTGTATATAATGAACTTTGAGTTAATCCCTTATATTTAAGTGTTATTAAGTGAAAATATTCTTTAAAACATGGAAAAGATAATAAGTAATTAAATTTTGAAGTACAGTAATTAAATTTCTCAGCTAAAAATAATTTATATGTTAAAACTAATTAAAACTCAAAATAACTAAATAAAGTTCTTTCTGTAAAAAAAAAAAAAAAAAAGAGAATTCACTACATTTTGTGAAACGCAAAACTAAATTCATGATAACCATTTAAAATCTAGTCACTAAAAACACCCATTTATAAATAATAAAAAAAATTTGAATTGAAATGCATGAAAGAAAAAAAACCAAATCTTGAATAATTATTCTGTGCATAACAAAACAACAAACTATTCTAAAGCTATATATTAGGCTTAATTAATCGCCGATATTAACATTGTGGAAAAATTTTTATAAAATTTGAAAAAAATTTACTTGATGAGAGTATTTTATAACTTAAAAAAAAAAAAAAAATGTTTAAAAATTACTGAGAAAATAGTATTAAATAAAATAAGAAAAAGCTAAATGAGAGTATTAGAAGAATTAAAATCTAATATTTCCTTTTAGGTATACAAAAAAGAGGGGGGAAAGATGAAGTATTTGTTGACACTGACGAAGGCTAACTTCATGCGCGGCCCGAATTCGAGGTGCAATGATGGAAGAAAGATATGCTACCGAGCCCGTAGGAGGGAATGTTTGAAGGAGTTGTAATGGAGTATGGGAAAAAAAAAAAAAAAAAAAAAAATTAAGGGGCAGGGCAAAGAATGCTGAAAAGAGGGGAATTATTTATATAAAATTTATCTGGAGCGCTTACAATTTACATGAAGTGATTTTTACTATTTACAGGGATGAGATTGGCAAAAAAGCAAAAAGACTGAAATCATACGCGAGCAAAAAATTTGTACCATAATTTATACGCAAAAGACCTTTTTAAGAAGTAAAACATCAGAACACGCAACATGATGAAAATATTACACTATAATAATTAATAACTTAATTATTTATAATTCAGTATGTATAAATAGGAAAAAGAATATTAAATCATTCAAATTAAAAGTTAACAAACAAGTTTAACACATCATCAGGGGCATCAGAAAATACAAAATTAGACATTAAAACATATTTACCACCTGTACATCACTGCGATTCAACATACACCCAACAAAAGTCTGAGAAAAATTATATTTAATAGCCTTTTGATAAAAGTTAGCTCAAAAAATAAATAAAAATAAGGACAAATAATTTCTTTTGCTTCATGCAATTGTGTAAAGTGTATTAGCTCTTTATAAATTATAATAACATATCATATACTGATTTCTGTTTTATTTCTATAAATTTTTGCAAAAGTAACAGCACAATGATTTTGCACCTTATAAAGCAAGAGGGGTCGAGATATTGTACAGTTACAATGACAGATTCATTTAGCACTATTGCTATTTGAAACATTTCCTTAATTGTTAAAGAAGTGGTTTTCTTTCGTTTTTTTAATTGTGTGGCTTTTGTTGGTAACAGATCTCCATTAACACGCTTCACCCCTTGTTTTGGAGGCCTCCTATCTTTGACAGATTTTTCCTCAATAAAGTATGTGTTTGCATCCTCTGCAAGTTTATTTTCAGTAGAGGCTAAAGTTTTTGCATATTCTTCATTAGTATCTCTCTGTTTAATTGGCATAGTTGTCGGGACTACACTATCTCTAGAATGCCTAGGTAAATCATGTTTTATTTTTTTTATTTATGTCTTATTCTCTGCTTTTTTGTTGCATTTGCACACAGCTTTTTAGCTGCCTCATTTGACAGGAGTTTCTTTTTTTATGTAGTTTATTTATTTGATTTTGTTCCATTTTTTTATTTCTTCATCTTGGTACGCCTTACACGATGACCTTAAGTTTCCAACATGTTCATGCAAAAAATTTTTTTTTTTTTATTTGCAAAATATGCCACAGAGGTTTTGTTTTCTGCAAAAAGGTGGTATTTAATACTTTGAATGGCATTGAATGTTGGAATGTTCATCCTTGTAGAGCTTGCTGATATAATGTTGATTCGTCAGTAGATGAATCAGCTAGTTTCCTAGCTGGTGGAGTTAAGCTGCACGATCGAGCATATTTTCCCAGAATTTTCTTTCGAAAACGGAAGATAGGAAGGTTTCTTTTCTTTGTGTGAAAGCGGAATTTTCGGAAGAAAAAGCAAATTTTTGTGGTGTAAAAAAAAAAAAACACGGAATTTTGAGAGAAAAAAAGACAAAAGCGGAATTTTCTTCAAAGTAACAAAAAA
>BGPR01019580.1:0-29033 GCA_013235015.1 Araneus ventricosus
AAATTTAATCTAGAAAATTTTTTATTTAATGTTTTGTGTTGTTTTGGGTTATTTTTCGCACTAATTTCATGATTTCTGATAACTGTACGATAAAAATGGATACTCCATCGGAAAGAGGATGCGATTTCCGTTCTAATGAAGTTAGTTATGAATTTCTAATGCAATTCACTGAATTTTGAGAATTTTTTAAAAAATAGTCAGTTTTGTCATCTAAATGTTAGTTTTGTTTTTAAATTTGTTGCATCCGACTTTCTAATAACACTATTATTTTCAATTTTTTTCAGCTTATAACTAGAACGGTTCTGTCAGATTTAAAACAAGAATGATTAAAATATTTTTTCCCGTTTTTTTTTTAATTAATTTTTTTCTCAGTCGAGTTCTTTGCGCGGCACTTCTTCGGAATGTAGCTGGCAATTTTGATTGGCGGACGCGCAGGATACGTCATGACCTTCACCTGAATGAATTACTTTGATTATTATTTTCGGATTCAATTTTATATTTTGCTTGCTGTATAATAATCATTTTCACGGTCCAATTTTGTAATATTGTTTTGGATTAACGTACTCTGTACTGTAGGGCGGAAAAAAAAAAGGAAAAAAAAAATAAGCAGGAAAATCAAATAATGTGTATCTTTTGTTTTGATTTTGTTTTCAAAACTTTTTCATGTCATTGTGGGCTTTTTTATTTTTTTTTATTTTGTTGAAGTCCTGATTCCAAAGGCAACGCCGTGCGCGTACTGCTAGTTCAAAATAAAATCTAAATTTATCCAATATTCTGTTTAACACTATATTAATAGATAAGTGTCATATCTGCAAGACGTATCACAAAATGGAAAATAAATTGAATTTTAATGAAAAGATGTCAAAAAGTAAGAAATATAAGTACTGCCAATAACGCTGATGTTATTTATGATGTTTTTGATTAAGTGTATCTTATTCTCTATTCCATGCAAGATTATTTTTTATATAAAGGAGACCTGTAGATAATCACATTCTTCAGACATTCTCCTTATGGACTCTTCAATCATTTCTTTTCCACTTCTTGCATATAAATCTTCTCCATTACTATATAAATTAAATGGTGTCTTTTCTCTAAAACAGAATATTGATGTTAAATTACTCCCAAATACTGTAATAACTTATTAGAAATACTAACACACTGTTCCTTAATTGAAAAATGAAGCTAAAAATCTATTATTTGTATAAAAAAAGTATTTGCTAGCTTTGAAAACAAGATTCTAAAAATATGAAATCCAATGTCAATTTTTTATAGTCTCGTTTTATTCCAATTAAAAAATAATAAAAATGTTCTATCTTTTTAGAGTTTAAAAGATGTTATTCAAAATCTAGCAAAATATTTTTGTAGTAGAAAATGTAGTACCAATTAATAAATAAAAAAATTAAAACTTGAATACTTAATAATTAATCTAGATAATTAACAAAATATTTCATTACTGTCTGTTGTTTAAAAGCAGAAGATGAACACAACATTTTTAAGATAAAATAATATTAAAACAAATCATCCATAAAGTTGTCTTTTGTTATTGTATGAGTTAATAAGACTTACGCAGAAGGGCTAATTTCCTGAAACAAACAAAAGCTCCTTGGATGTAAATTTGTCTTCAGAAACTCACACCATACAGTGTCAGGTGAATTAAAATCATATGAATTGGCAGAAATTTTCTCTACACTTTTTCCTGTTTTGTCAGCATCTGTAAGATCAGTTAATTACCATAATCAGTTAACAGCTGCTCTACATGGGAAAATGTTTTAGATTATTATATCTCTCTTCATGTTAAAAAATTTAAAGGTTTAAAAACAATACTCAACATTTTATAATTCAAAATATTATCATCATTCCAAGCAAAAGAATTTAAATTATCCACTTCAACTTAATTAGATATATACTTAAAAGATTGATAATGTTGCAATAATAAAGCTTAATTTTCATGCAAAATCAAATATCATAAATATCTAAAAGCAACGGAAATTAAATGTAATATTTCATAGCTCAAATATACACAGAATCATTCTTGTGAAATCTAAGGTAACATCGATTTTTTTTAAAAAAAATCACTCCCCTAAAATAATACAATGAAAGTGCCTAGACATTAAATTTCAAACATTACTTGATTAGTTTAGTTCCAATAAAGAAACATATCAATTCAGCAAGATCTAAAATTAACAAACTGGTTCTTTATGATTTCTTTCAAAATGAAAATACACAAATATCAAAACATATATGAATACTATTTTTTACATTCATTGACAAAAAGCTGATTTATAAACTTTGCATTTGAGGATTTTGATCTGAAATTCAAATTTAAACTTACAGCTACAACTGAGCTTTCCATTAGAAAAAGAAACAAATGTTTTTGATCTTGAGAAAGAAACCAGTATGCCTTAGTTGTTCATAATTAGATATACAAAATTAATTAACATATAATATACAGACAGGGTGAGAAAAAAGTTTTAAAATTTAGTCAAGAAACACAAAAAGTAATCAACATTACGGAAGTCTATTTCCTTACATAAAGCCACAAAATGTGAAATAAAGCTGCCTAAACAAATAGGGATCATTGTTTAATGCTGCAATTCATCTTTCATAATTTTATGAAACTAAATCCAACAATGAACTGTTCCAATTCATGTCATTTTTATATGCACAGTTACTGATGGTTCAAAGTAACATAATAAAACCTCCACAACTGCTCATTAAACACAGGTTGAGATGAAATGTTGATAAAGAAAATTAACAAACAGGTATTTTTGTTTTATTCCACAAGTTAGATTTTTCAAAAAGAGTTTTGAAATTGTATACAGGATCAGGGGTGGTGCCAGAGGGGGGGCACCGCTCCCACCAGGGAAAAATTTTGTATCCCGTCAAGGAAAATATTTGTACGGGGTATTCAACTGTAGTTGATAAATAATAATCTGGCGAAAATATGAGACCAATTTCATTACACTCCTCCCCCCATACAGAACACTGCACCGTGTCCCCGTGCCTGATACCATTATGGCAACTGTACCGGTTGAGTGGACACAGGACAGTCCCCCCCATACAGCGGGGCGTGCCCCCTATCGGGCAAATTGGCCCCCCCTCCCGTCGGGTAAACTCTAGCGCCATTCCTGTGTAGAAGTGTTGGGCTCTGGAAAACAAGATACAAATATATATATATATAAAACTTTAAGTATAAATTTAATACAAAAAACACAGGGTCTTAAGATACATACGAGATCATGCTTTAAAAAATGAATGGCAAATTTAATAATAATCGATATGTATAATAATCACTTATTTGCTCATATATACCACAAAGAAATGGTATAGCATTACTTAAAACTAAAAAATAATATCAATGATAGAAAAATTTTATTTATTTTTAAGAATGCATAACATCTATGTGATTTTTATAACACAGTTCCCAAAATTGTTATATGGCGAGGAAATTTGGAGAGGGAGGTGCCAGCCCAGGTGTCGTCCTTATTATCTGATCACAATTAAAAATTACAAGATCTTTTCAAAATAAACTTCATGTTGCTTAAAAATGGAACAAAAATATAACTAAACTAAAACCCTCATATATCTAGCAAATTAATTAGAATTCTTTTAATGGGGTGATGTTCAACACCAAGTAAAGTAAGTGTTTTGTTCCTCGGGCAAGATATTAACTAATTTTTCACAAATTAAATTAAATATAGTTAATTTTTGAAGTTTTAAAAAATAAATATTTTTATTCAATATAATACAGCTTATGACTTACATCATATTGTGCAGTATAAAACTAATTATAAAATTAGTCAAATAATTTAATAATGCATAGCAAAAAAAAAAAAAAATGTTAAAGACACTTAACTGCTTGTTGAAGGGTTACTCAATCTTTCAAATTCATCTAGAAAAGGATTCTTCCTAACTGTTTCACCTTTAATAACTTCTACTTGACCATCCCTTTGAGATAAAGTGCATGACAGTCAGATAGTACATAGAGTACAACTTTGAATAATATAACAGCTAATAAAAATAAACACTTACCATAGAGGTTTACTCTCATCCTCTTTAGGAGATCTGTACAAAGGGCATTCTTTTCTTATACTTGCAAGATTATCTTGTAAATCAACAAGAATTAAGCGAGGTGTGTATGTAACTTCACCCTGAAAAAAAAAATAACAAACTCAACAATTCTTAAAAGTATGAAGACATGAAAAAAATGTTAATTACAAATTAAAAATATTACACAGAGCAGTGGCTCCCAACCTGTGGGTCGCAGAACACTGGACAAGACTCGAAGTCAGAGTAGCTACAATAGTCTTCACTCGTTTCTTGCTTTATAAAACAAATATATTTGTTGACGCATATGCGTCCTTCCATTCACCGCGGAGTTTCGCGCCATTTGAGGGTGCAGAGTTTAATGAACTTTAGCTGTCCACTTTCGTGACCTAGGGGGTGCGAAGTTGACTGGAGTTCATTCTCGTTCGGATCGCCTAAGCGAACGGACCCTTGTGTCGTATTCCCCTTTGGGAATTAGAATCATCTCTCTTATATGTTACTACTTAAGAATTTATTTAAATTGTGCCTTGATCGTTCATGCTTTTGTTTACAATAAATTTATTTAATTAACAGTCCACTGCTCTTATTTACCCTCTGAACTATCCTCCAATATTTTTAATCCTTTTATACATTAAGATTCACTAATTACTGACAATTACTTGCATATAATAAATATATTGTAAAACTGTTTTCAGGCTTCAATCTTATACATTGGACTAAGAGAGCTTTACCACTGTTTTTTATAATGTATTGTTTCTCGAGGCACAGAATGCAAGTAATGTGTAAGGTGGATGTTTGTGATTGTTTATATTCAAGCTTAAAAAAAAACAGTTCTTCAAATTTTCAGGATGACTCAACTACCTTTTTGTAAATATCCAAAATAAGGTGCATTTTTGATACAGTGAAAGCTTAACTAACCGGCAAGCTCGGGAAACGCCGATTTCCGGATACCTGAAAAGTCCGGATAGTTGAGTGTTCTGGGAAATATGGGGGAGATTGGAGATTTTTTTTGACCAATTCTATCCCTTAACTTTTTTTCTTTTTTTGGTTGCCGATTTTGTTTTTAGGACTTGTTTTTTTGGCTAAAGGTGAGGAACTTTTTTTTTTCTTTTGTTCGCACTTTTGCTTTTGAACCCCTCCCCCCATAAAACAAGTCTGTGTATGTCACTGTAATGTATATTGCTTTTTTTTTCCTTCTACGCCCCTCTGTGTGGAGCAGATGTTGCATTTCAGAAATAAATTGCCCACGTGAATGGAACAATGTGGGCGCGCTAAATTCTGGCACTCTGATGTAAAATTTTTAGAAAAACTCATTTTCTAATTTTTCCAGTTAGTTGAGCTTTCCGGATACTTGAATGCCGGATAATCAAGAATTTACTGTATTAAAAACGGCTATTGCTTTAGTCTGATGTTACAATATATGTGTGTGTTTTTTCTTTTTTTTTCTTTTTTGTTTGCATATTTAGTGGGCCTCAAAATATTTTTTACACAACAGGTGGTCCAAAAAACAAAAAAGGTTGGGACACTCATATAGAGTAATATTTTTTAAATGCTCAATACTTAAGAATATAAATATTGATTAAGAATAATACGAGTATTGATACATAAGAATGCATCAGAGTATTAATTCATAAAACAGTTAGGAATTCTCATTTAAAAGGCTGAAATAAAGCTCTTTTCATAACAAATAGATATGAATACAGTTGCATTTTTATGCATTCAAAAAGGTAAAATAAAAGTATAAATCTTGTAAAATTTTTACTCTAATATTTCAGCAAAGAAATAGAACCTTAGTGATTAAAATAATGATTATTTACCAATAGTATGCAATATAAATAATAAACGTAAAGTAGTTTTTCATATATCCAACAAACATAAATATCCTTTAAAGCTAGCCTTTTTATTACCTTATAACAGTATGGTTTGAAAGAAAATGCGAGAAGTTTGAAAAGGAAAATTTATTTTAAACTTTTAAACAGCAAACCATATATGTGCAGAATTCTCCCAGTGTTGCTGGTTAAAAATATAAAATAAACAAAAAACTTTAGGAAGAACAGAATTTCAATAAAAATAGATGTTGAAAAATAATTTAAAAAAAGTTCAAAAACAAAAAAGGGGGAAACATATTTCTTTTTGTCCAAAAGACAGAAAAAGAAAGAAAAAATGCAAGAAAATTATTTTTTTCTGATGTTTATAAATGAAAATACAGAAGCTAGCTAAGCCAATTGTTTGCAAAAGAAAACCTTTTATTCAAGCCAACTTCCTTTAATAAGGCTAAAAAACAATATATTAAGAGAAATAAATAAAAAATGCAAGAACTAATAAATTAAACACCAAATGTGAATGAATAATAATGGAGAAAAAAAGAGAATTGGCTAAAACAGGCAAAAACGACTGAATTTAAACACTTAAAGTTAAATAAATAAAAATCTAATATGAATTTTAAAATAATTTTTATAGTGTTAGCTCCCTTTTGTGCTAATCCATCCCTGTGACAAATTTGGTCCCTGTAAATCAAACGGTCTGAGTGTGCATAAAGAAAAAAAAACACATGCATGCATGTTTTAAAAAATTGCTCTTTTATCATATATAATTCTTAAGCAATTTCCTTCCTCCCAAATTAATAAATTTCTTTTTGCTCACTTAATATCACAAAAACAAAATACTAAAAGACGAAATATAATGTGAGATATTCTACAAATTAATCACATTCAATATAAAAAAATTCTTTAAAATAAATTCAATATATATACAATTAGATGAAAAACATTTTCAAATATATTATCACAATTATTATAATAAAAATTATTTTAGCATTTATTAGTGGCATTATATAAATAAACCTGCAAATGTAAGTCAAATTCCATACTTACACGAAGATTCAAACCTTCCCTAAACATCACATCATGGTTAATATCTAATGGAATAGAGTTGTCAGGTGTATAACAAAAGGAAGATTCCTGAAATTACAAATTTTGATCAGAAATAAATGTGATGAACAGTACATGATGCTACAAGCCATAAATGAATAAAAATACACAATTGGCAAGTAATCAGCATTATTTTTAAAGGAAATTTTGATTTGAGAAACAAAAATTACATTAATTTCAAATTATTAGCCTTTATATACAATGGGTTTTAAAAAATCAAGAAAAAACTTCAAAATGGCAATGATTCATTCACAAACAAATAAACTGATATATAAGTTTATCCAATTGATGTATCAGTGACATACTAAAATTCCATAAACAGAATTTTCATTTGTCATTGCAAAAAGAGGTACTAAATAAAACTGTGCAATACAGTGTTCTACTACAATCAAAATGAATCATAAGTAGACACAAGAATGAGAGTACAAGTTTTCTTGTAATAGTGAGATAAGAAGTCTAGAACATGCAATTTTTTACAATGACTCTGAGGCTCATAATTTCATATTACCAGATTACAGCATTAGGCGAAACAGAACTTGTACTGTAGAAGATTACTTATAATAGCAAACAATTGAGTAGGTAAAGTGGCCAGAGTGATCTCTAGAACAGTGTTGCATAAACTATTTTTATCCCCCCCCCCACACACACACTTTGTGTAAAAATTTTTTATGACCCGTCTGGGGGTCGCAACCACGTCTTTTGAAGAAAAGCCTTATATTTTTACTGTTAAATAAATTTGAGTTTGACAACCCACAAAAAACTTCCCACGACCCACAGAGGGGTTGTGATCCATGGTTTGCTCACTGCTCTTGAACCTACTTGTTCATTTCAGAAAGCTGCGACTACTACTTTTGGACGATTTTACTCTGCAAAAGGGCAATACACAGTGAGTAAGAAGAGGGTTTTTCTGGAATTCTTTGTGAAACGTGTTTTTCTTTTAGTTATTCTTTTCCGATACTGATATTAATTTTCTTTTTTTAAATTGTACCATTTTGTTTTAACCTTTTCCGGCACAGTGGTCATAAAAGAGGACACCGACTTTAAAATTTTCTAAAAAAAATCCCTTTCCACTTTGAAACCCGGAAAAATTGCAGAAAAAGGTAGTTGATAGTTCTCCTTTTAGAATGCAGATAGCAGCACAATGAAATTTCGCTTTCATTTTGGAAAAATTATAAATTTAAAAGCCCAAATTTTTTGACTCAGAGATAGGATTTTTTTTTTTTTTTTTGAGTTCTTCACATTTACAATTTTAACTATTCACTCGACCATTTTCCTCCAATATTCTTGAAGCTTGTCCCCAAAGGGGTCCTCATATGAGGGGGCGTCCCCAAAAGGGGACATACCCCCTTTAAAATGAGGCTTTTTTTTTTGTAAATTCTATGTCTAGACAATAAACAAAAGCCATTCTCTTGTGAAAAATTAACCTGAATTGATAAATTTAATTTCCCTAAAGATAGAGATCCACACAAATGACAATGGAGACAATTTACATTTTAACTTGAAAGTTTATTATGGCACAACATGGTTACTCCTTGTAACCATAACATAAGATAGAGGAAAAAACAATATTTAGCATATGGAATAATCATAACCGTTCGCGGCACACTCCCATTTCCAAAAAAAAACCCCTACAAACCAATATTACTTTTATATATGTGTGGCAACCAAGAAAAGATACATCTTCTTCAATGATATGCCAACACAGATCAATTAATGATCCGAATCAGCATATCATTCCAGTTAGCGTCAATCATAATGCTGATCAACTGGAACTAACAAGATTCTAAAATTGACGTTTTGCTGATGCTGCCAATAAAAAGAGGCAAATTTTAGTTTATTCCCCAACACATTCATGATGTTTTTTCATCATATTTCAAAAAATTTAATGCCTTGTGCCAGAAAGGGTTAATTCAAAACAATAGTATTTACATTGAATATTCAGTTTAAAATGTACATATCTTCTCCTGATCTCACCTTTATTTTGGTGAAATCAAAGCCTGGAGGGTTTTTATGTCTGAAAATGGGCACTAGATCTGTTCGGCATACTCTAAGGAGATGTGTTGGGACTCTCGATGCTGCTCCTTACACCCTTGCAATACTTAAATCAACTTTACAAAAAGGATAGTTCTAACTTCTCGCTGACTTCATACACTGCATAATCAAACATCATTGCACAAGCTGTATTAATACTTGGGATGAAAACACACAATTGTAAGGAAATTAATTCCATCCTAAACTGAAATTTGTGGAATCCCATACATGTACTAGTTTTTGAAATAAAATATTTGTCTGGTAACTTGTTTTTATGTTGCTTGATGCATTGTTTCATTAAAATTGACATATAGGTAAATTTTTGTGTAATCACTGTTTTCATGATTTTTCCTGAAATCTTAAAAAAAGCCAGAGGTTTCCCATTTCTTATAACAGTCTCATGTACAATCATTTTTATCTTGTATTGATATCATTCATATAACACTTTCAATAAAGAGAAATGACATTGAAAAAATGTCACACAATTTCATATCATGAAATTAAGAATTTAATGGTTTGGTGTGGGGAGGTAAAAAAATGAAACCTGATGGTAGAATAATCGTGGTAATAGCCACATAGTTTCTTAATGCATGTGATGCTTAACAGATTTCTCAACTGGAAAAAAATGATACATAAAGAAAAAAAAAATTATTAGGCCTGACATTCAAATTAACCACAAAAACTAAAATACTACATTATTAAAAAGTGACAACAAAAGAAAATGCATTTGGAATCATACAAAAGTTATATTTCCTTTTCTAAGAAACACTTTAATCAAAATTTTACTGATACAGTACTCTTTTATCAATTATTAGTACAGTGTGAAACACTAATATTTTGCTAAATTTAATTGTCTTACAATTCAAACAGATCGTTCTGCACTTCAAATCAAATAGTTTTTTATTATGTTCTATACATGTCTATAAGTTATTACAACCTATTGTAAAAGATTTTGAAATTTTATCTTTTCAACTTCCAAAATCCAGTTGAATCCTAAGTAAAATAAAACAAATACACAAACTTACTTGAATATTCCACCAATGAGTTCCAATAAAATTCGCAAAATTTCCTGCTTGAATAGTCACGATTTCATGAGCTGACGACATTTTTCCTATTTGTAAGCCTTCAATGCTACGCAGTAGCCTATGTAAATTCGTTCAAATAAAATAGAGGAGAAATTTCCACAGAGAAAAGCTAATGATTGGAAAATTGCAATTTTTAAAATGTTATATCTTTTATTTAAACTCTTATCTTAAACTTTGATAGCTTTTAAGAAGGAGCATAATTCACAGTTGTTTTCAGTCCGATTGTTTACGAAAATCCACACACAAATCATGGTAAGATTTGCTTCCTTTCACTTCAGAGCAAATGTCAACATTCCTGTTCTTGTTATGCTGGCTATACTTCTAATGTTGGAATATTTAGGGGTCTATTTTGGTACCCCCGGTTGGGTTGGGAGACGTCTAGTCACTTTCCCCGTTGTTAACGTGAGGAAAAAGTGACGTCTTCCAACCCAACCGGCTGTACCAGAATAGACCCGTTAGTAACGGGTCTATTCTCGTACCCCCGGTTGGGTTTGAGAGACGTCACTTTTTCCGCCCGCTAACGACAAGTGCGATTCTCGTACCCGTTTTTCCAACTGGTTGGGATCTCGCTCGGTCGAAAAAAGGACTCCGAACACTATTCACCAGCGAGAAGTGTTGTTTCGATATCAGCACTTATCAAATTTTCGTTTAAAATGGAGACTGCTAATACGTTAATGGACCTTATGCATGTGACGTCACATCATCCGACACGTGACCTGCCGGAGACAGCCATTGGTCAGTCTTAAACAGCTGACTCATAACTGCTTTTATTTCTGAGTCGCTTATAGGCCAATCGTTTTGTTTATTCCTCCACAGCTGTTTTTTTATACTCTCGAACCCAAACGGTGCATAAGGTCCATTGTGTTTTGAAAGGGTTTATCGATAAATGTAATCCATTTGACCAATTTGAAGAAGAATTTATCAATTACTTTAGGTTTTTTTTAAAAGTAGTTAAATCTTTTATCGAATTTAAATAATTTATTATAATAATTTAATACGACAATCTAAAGTAATTAAATCTTTAAAAGTAGTTAAATCTTTACTATTCCATCAAGATAGTCAATAATGATAGTTGATAATTAGCTAAGATCAATTACATTTAAAGATTTAATTACTTAATATTTTCTTAACATTTTAACATTTTTTTAACATTGAGTGTGGAATGACTTTCCTCATTCCTTATATATCATTACAATTTTTTTATTTGTGTTTTAATTCAAAGAAATTTGTCAAATATTTACAAAGTGATTGCAAAAACTGACAATAAAAGAATTTTTCTTCTTCCTTGATAAAGATGTAATTTTTTTAATGTTGTGAAAACTTGCTGAATTTAATAACTTTTTTTCATGTTTTATTTTCGTATGCAATTGGAAAAATAAACAAATGGTTTGTAATATTAATTTATAAGATTTATTCATGTTAAAATAATTGGCATGGAAAAAAGTTTATTACTTTTCCTCACTCTAGAAAACTGGTAAAATTACATCAATATATTGAAAAAAGACTTCAATTTATGCTCTATAAATGTATAATATTATTATAAATGTATATTTTGTAAAAGATAAATGGTTTATCCCCCCCTTAACAATGGACTTATGAAAGCAAGAAAGATGCATTATAATGCATCTTATAAGAGCAGAAGTTAAATCTTCCCATCTCTTACCCTTGGTGTCTTTTAAAAGATGCGATCAACTTTCCCACTTAAAATTTGTGGATACTTTTCAAAATAATCCAAAATAATTTCGAATTGAGAAGCAAATGTACGCTTCACCATAGTTCCTTTGGCGATTCAAAACTCGAACTGAATCCATAAACGCATGACGGTCGCTTGATTTGCTGCGCTCGCAGCAGAAATACGTCACTTCTTAGCGTAAAGCGAGATGTTCGAAACGATCGAGATACGAGAATCAGACCACTTCTTTCGGTCGAGAAAAAGCCATTAACGTCTCCCGATCGAAAGGCGAAGCGCTCCCAACCCAACCGGGGTACGAAAATAGACCCCTTAAATACTTGCCTTTTAATTTCGCAATTAAATATTTAAAATCAATGAAATAAAACTAATATCGGATAAGATGCATCGTTCAGAATGTATTCATATGGCAACAAAGGAAAGAGGTGGAGAGAGAGGTTAGAGCGTCACCTCCGAGAAAAGATTAGAGCTCAAAGACGTCTTTCCAAATCTTCTTCCAGAAACGGGGTCTATTCTGGTACTCCCGGTTGGATTGAGTTCTGTTGTTAACGTGCGGAACCCAGCCCAACCGGGGATACCAAAATAGACCCGTCCAAGATCGAATAAAATAACCGAAAGGAATAAAGATGCGATATTTCCTTAAAATGATCCATCGTCTGCTTTCAGAAAAGGAAACTGCCCGGAAAATACGATGCTGATAGCAATCTGGAAACGATTCTGAAAGCAATAAATGAAGCAAATGATGCCTAGATGGCATTATCTAAAAGTTTACTTTATCTAGGTGGGTAGAATAGTGTGTTTAACATTTTTATTGAAAACTTCATGATATCTAGATGACATGATTCAAGAAGTGTGCATTATTTAGTCATGTAGAATTTTTTAAATATATTTTTCATATTTTTTTAGAACATTATGGGATCTTTTCTTGCAGCGCAAAACGTAACAAAATGTGTAGTTTTAAGTTATGTTTGTTAGGGATTTGAGTCCGGAAATTGGTTTACTTTAATTATATTAATGTTCCATTTCGAAGTTTCTTAAGAGCTATTTTGAGACGAAGCTAGTGGATTTTAATCGTGATCATGTGACGAAGATGCTGCCTGAGCTGGCATCCCCTTCAAAACTTCAAGAGTACACGAGGAAGACATATCCCACCACCACCACCACAACCACCACCGAATTTGATTTTAAAAAGTCACATAAACCCATGAGCTTTTTTCCAACATGGCCAGTGTCGCTCGGGTAATTATATTATTTTTTTTTTTACCCCAGCCGTCAACTCTGGCTTAGCAAGCGTAAATGACGAGCGGGAAATGGTATTATTTTTATGCCCCCTCATCGCATTTTGTTTTAAAAAAAGGTTAAACATAGTAATGTTTTGACTCCATGGTGCTCCGAAAACAGGCGTCCGGGTCATCTACACACCTCTTGCCGCCCGGTCGCTATGCCACAGCACAAGTACATACCGGTTGAAATCAAAATCATTGTGTAGTGGAGTCGGAACGCGGTTCCGACACTGCTTTTTTTCGAGAAAGAAATAAGAAAAACTGTAAAAACTTTCTTAAAACAGTGCAATTTTTTTCACCCAGATTAGAGTGTTTTGAAATCGAACTTTAAACTTGGGCAGTGGCGGACTGGGTCTGAAAATAGTGGTTGCCAGGAGTCAGTGAGGGCCCACACATATCTATAATCGTAGCATTAATTCATATATATATTAAATTATATATATATATATATTTATATTTAATTATATTAATTTAAATCTATAATATTTAATTTAATTTTTTATTACATATATCATTTTTCCGCGTTTTTAAAATAAATCCCTTTTAACACCCTTTAATTTTCTACGTTTAAAATAACATAACTATGATTAAAGTTATTTGATTTTAAATTCCGTAAGTTAAATATTATATAAGAAACACGGACCTTGGGTACAGGGCTATTTTATTTATTTGCTTTAGAAAAGCTTACTATAGAGAAAGAGTTCTTTTTCTCTCTCCCACATTTCATGGGGGCCCAAATTGTCTTCTGTTTAAGGGGGGCCACGTGACATCGGGCAACCTCGCCAGTCCGCCACTGAACTTGGGATGCTTAGTACAAGAAACTGTATTCTCAGGAAGGCCTCCTGAATCATCCCCGAAGTCATTAGAGTTGGGAGACTGTCTAATCCTCCAGTCACTTGGAAAGGGACGAAAGCATTTTCCTGTTTCTCCACAACCATTCTCGTTTCAAAAGGCTATTTTGAATGTTGCTTACCCGGGATCTAAATGACAGTGCAAAGTCTTGATATTTAACCTGCTTAGAAGACGAACTTCATAATAGAGGCGAGTTTGCTCTTAATAAAATAAGCGTGAGTCATGATGTTCTCTCTCATCCACCAAAGAGGTTCGTAAAAATAAGATGATTAGTATAACGTTAGCTTTTCATAAAAATCATTGTTCAATATTTTTGAAGAACATGCATAGCATAAAAACTTCTCCAAAACAAAAAAATAAATAATCATTTCGAATAAAAATTGCTAGCTTACAGAAAAAGAGAGAATAATCATGTGAATAATGTAAGAAATTCCAAAAGAAGAATTCCGAAAAAATGGAACATTTGTTGAAGGGTGTGTTAATAGGACGATTTATATGAATGCTGAGCAAAATATTTCTAAATAAGATAACATAAATTTTATATACTTTGGAAGAAATGCTTTGTCATATAACGAATAAATAACAATTCAGAGAATGAAACTCATACACCTCCAGTTTTCTTATCATAAAAATAATTTTCATTTTATTTTTTAAAAATTCTATCATAGAAAATTTTTTACAGCTGCCGTAAATATTCATTTAAAGGCCTAAGATTCTCTCAAACAAGTCTCGATTTTGAGACAGAACTGTATTGTGAAACTTCAGAGAATAATCAGTGAATTAAAGATTTAATGAAGTCCACAATTTTTATAATTTACTACTTTACTCTTGACCTTCTTAGGACGGGTAACAAAAGGTACCTCTTGGGAAAGCTATCTTTAAAAGGCAATTGTCGGACAAGCACCATTCTAAAAGTTCATTATTTTACCCGTTCAGCATTAAATCAACTTCAAATATACAGTTTGGTAGTTTATACAGTTTCATAGTGACCGGGGGGCAAGGGAAGTATAGATACCCCGGGCGCCAGTTTTAGGAGGCTGTGTTTATGTCGTTTTTTTCAGAAAATTATGATGAGGGAGCGTGAAAATAATGCCATACCCCCGGGCTGCATTTACGCTTGCTAAGCAGCAGGTGGCGACTGGGGTTTAAAAAAAATTAATGAATGTATATATTTCCGCTGAAAAGTCCGTGACGCTCACGTGATCTGGCAGCTTATGAGATCATAAATTTCCCTATTTCTGTCTACAAGCGGCACATACCTTCTCTACGCCACTGGCCGTGGTGACAAAGCGCTACCTTTTGCGTAACTTTTTATCGATCAAATGCGATGAGGGCAGAAAAAAATGCCATGTTCTGGGCGCCGTGTACACAAACTAAGCTATTGACAATGAAGGTGGGGGGAGCGAAAAAGTCACATTATGAATCGGGCGCCACTCACCCTCGCTACGCCACTGTGTTTATACTATGGAGTTGAAATCAGCCTTTACGCACATCTATCAAAATTACGAACTTAGTATCAACCCTTTGGGGACAGCCTTACGCTAACGCTACGAATAGCTGGCACACCCGTGTGACAATCGTCCTCAAAGGGTTGACCAACAGTGGCGAATCCAGGGGAGGGGCTATCGGGCTGCAGCCCCCCCAGAGCTGAACCAAAATTTTTGATTTAATTTAAAATCATTAGCTGTTTGATCTTAATTTTCATTTAAAAAGAATAGTAATAAAAGCGTGACAAGATTGCTTTCTGACTTGACAGGCTCGAAAATTTTCCTACTTTTCTAGTCATTCCACTTGCACTTGTAGCGTTGGCGCGGTCGAAAACATTTTTTGGCCAGCTATTTCATTGTATTTTTTATTAAATTATCGAAAGTATTGTAGTGTTCTTTATTATTCTTATTGTCAGGAAAGGAAAGCCTGCAAAGTTAAAGTGTTTTGGTTTACACAAGCCTTGAGGTTTGGCATTTCGTCACTGCGATACAAAATTTTTATGACCTCAGCCCCCGCCCCCCCAGAACCGAATCCTGGATTCGCCACTGTTGACCAAGGTTTAAAGTTAAACGAAGAGTTTTCGCAAATTTAGCTTCCGGATTGGCAGCTTTTTGCAGTGACTCCCCAAACTTGAAGATAATAGAAGTATTTATTTTAAAGATATTTGAGCAGCTTTTTGTCATCATGTAAAATGACAAAATTGAAGCAGTTTACGAGAAAATTTTCACTTCCAACCGCGGAGACAAAAGGCAATGCCGGACAAATCTGAGAAAGAGTCGACACTCTTCTCCAAGACGGTCGCTTAACGTGTCGCAGCCTTCGACTTTCAATCTCGGCTCATTAAGACAGCAACTTGAAAAAAAAATGCTTTTAAACTTTAAATAAAGCAACGTCGATAAAATGAATTGAATCCAGTGGCGGCTTGTCAGTGAAAGCGAGCAGTGCTGCGAGTTAAAAAAAAAAAAACACTACCATTAAAATAGAATTAAAAAACAACAACATTACTTCCGAATAGCCCAAAATTTTTAATTTCAATTATTTGAATTGTATTTAAGAAAATTATCGACGTATCTTTTTTTTCCGATGAGTTTTCGATAAAAGAAAACGAATGTATATTAAAGCAGGCGAATTTTTGTCGGGGCAATCAAATTAGGGAGGGCAGTTATTGCGGAAAAAACCGGTTTTCGGTTTTTCAGGTTTTTTTTCACCTCCGGTTTAACCTGGCGGTTATAAACCCTCAAAATAACCGGGTTTTTTTAAATAAAAAAATAAACGCCGTTTGTAGACAAATTATTTTATTAATATTGCTTTTACAGGAAATCAATCCATTGGCAATAATTATTTGTTCATAAAGACTTTTTCAGTAATCCTCCAACCAACAGACGCCTCGAGGAAGCGGTTGCCGTTGATTGGCCTAAGATGATGAAATTCAAAGCTTCATAGCTTGGTAAATTTTAGTCTAAATCGAACCTAAAATCAAACCTATCTTCCGATCCGGTATTTTTACCCGTTAGTGAGTTTAAAAAAAAATAACCTGTTATAACCGGTTGTCGGTTAAAACCGGTAGGTTTTTCCCAGTGTCGGCTCGGCAACTCAGAAACAAGCAGTGCTGCAAAAGTTTTGTAGACCTAAGTTGTAGGAAATTTTGTGCTGATAATTTTGGTATATAATTATGATATACTAAAAATTGATAGTTTTTGAGTTACAAACATAAAACTGGAGAAATTTTTTAAATGTTTTTTGGCTACAACTAAAATTCCAACAAAAGTTATTGGTGGAATAGCTCAGATCGTAATCAGCACCCGAAAAAACATAAAGAAGCAAAAAATTGCAACTCCTCCAGAAATGGATTTAAAAAAAAGACTTAAAGACTAAACTACTGAGAAAAAGCGAAAAAGAGCCAAATGAGTAAGTCGCGCCAAATGAGAGCTGAAAAAAATGCAGCTCAAATGAATGCAATTTCAACTTTTCTCAGGCTTCGCAATGCTCTTTGCGTTAATATCGGATCCGTAGGAGGGGCGAAACTTAATGCAGCTCTGGTGTGTCTCTCTCTTAATTCTTGATTGATTTTCTGTTTTCTTTTTACATTTTTTATTTCTTTTTGCCATTTTCGTTGATCACTGAATTCTCAAAGTGGAAAAGTAAGCCAATTAGAATAAAAACGAAAATACAATCGTTTAAAATAATTTCAGGCGGGACTGCAGTTCTGCAGCTGTTATGGTCGAGCCGCCACTGGCTTTCCCCATCTCTAATCCAAATATTTGCGAACGAGAAAAAGCAAAGAAAAAAAATAAAGATAGCGAATGCTGCCTTCGGGTGGGAGGGAGGAAAAAAAACCACAAAGTTGGCCTGGCGCCAAACTTGGACTACGGCGACAACAGCGCTAGCTATCGCCACACTAAGTCTACGGCCACACGAGCGAGTTCTAGCAGTCGCGACTAGAAGGTCAACGGCATCCGAATTATAGACAATATGCTGAAGAAGCAGGGGTGGCCACACGACGCCGTTTCCGCTGCTTTGGGGGAATTTTATCGGCGCATTCTCGCGACTGCCGCGAAGCGATGCACTCGGGTGCATTTTTTTCGCGCGGGAAAATATCGCTTTGCTGCTTATCGTGGTGTCCGCTGATATTTTCATGTGTTTTGTTCTTCAGTTTTTGGTATTTAAGATAATTATATCATGGAGTACTGCTTGGATAGTGAGCTCATGATTCTTGAAGTTGAAAAATATCCATATCTTTAAGATTCAAGGCATAATGATTTCAAAATCCGTGAACTCAAAAAAGATGCTTGGATGGCTGTAACTAATTCTGTGTTAAATCTTTAAAATTCTCTAAATATAATTTTAATTCAAATAATTGTACTTTTAATAAATAATAAATCTAATTTTAATTATCTAAGAATTGCAACTTTAATAATCTAATAATTGTAATTTAATGAAAAATAAACTGAATTGGAAAAGTTATTGTGTTGTAAAAAATTAGCACTCACCTTAAAATTACTGCTAGCTTTTCTTCTGCACTTAAAATATTTGCGAACGAGAAAAAGCAAAGAAAAAAAAAATAAAGATAGCGAATGCTACCTTCGGGTGGGAGGGAGGGAAAAAAATCACACAGTTGGCCTGGCGCCAAACCTGGACTACGGCGACAACAGCGCTAGCCATCGCCACACTAACGGACAACTTCAGAGGCGAAACATTTCGGCATCTTGCTAAGAAATAAGATACAAAATATTTTTTTTTATTTATGAGCATAAATTCGAATGAAATTATCATATGCATAAAAAAAATTAAGAAAGAAAGTAGGCAAAAGTTTCCAAACACATGCTAACAATCATACACAAAAAAAATCGGCGGGAGGTGGTCTCTGCGAAACGGCCGCTGAGATTGAGGGACGTAAACTTACTTACTTTACTCAACTGTGACTTAAGTAGCTCTATGTGACTATTGACTCTATAGTCTATAGTGACTATTAGTCTAGCGTGACTATGTGACTCTGTCTATGTAAAATTCTTCGTGATTTTCACCAAATTTACAACTCGATTGTGACTAAACCGTAATAACAAATTTTATTTTTGAAATCTTCAATGTCTACCTTTCTCTGTTAAATGAAACTAAAACCAACTCTATATGTTATTTGATTGCGTAGCAATAGGCGTTTAACTTTAGCACGGAAAGCGTCATAATTTTTTCCATTCCCTACATACCATTAGACCACTATGGAGAGACGTAAGTCTAGATAAAAACCCGAGTATAATAGGTCTACATGAAAAGGAATAATGTGCCGCCTAGGATCAAAACTAGGAAAAAAAATATTTTTTATAATATAATATTCCAGATTGCATCAGTTTTACTCAATATTATCTTAAACGAAGCAAAATAAATAAATAAAGCTAATAATAAAATTATAAGTTGTTCCCATAGTGAATAATTGAATAAAATCTAAAAATTAGAAGTTTTATCTGTTTATCGCGTGTTGTAAAAGTTGAGTTACATAAAGGATTCGAATCAGCTACAGAAAAAAAAACTAATATTTGCAGAACTGGACAAAATAACTTAAAACTGTCACGAATGTAAACATAAATAAATACACACAATTTTCATATGAAATTGCTTCAAATTTCTAGAGATTTCTTTTTAACTTGATGATAAATGCCAAGAAAATTCTAGATGTTAAATAAAACGAACCTCGCAGAAGGATTTCTGAGTTTCACGACATTAAGATAAACGGGAAAAAAAAGCGTTATTATAAACCTATAAGCTTCTATTTGCGATTTTCCATTTTTTTTCCTTATAAAATGAGAGATACGAGAATTTTCTATTTTTTATAAATGTAATTGTATACTGAATACATACTGAGGTAAATTCATCGGTACTGGGATAAAAGTAAAATTCCCAGAATCCTTTAAATTTTTTTCCAGTATTCATCGAAGAGAATGACGATTTGTATGACTAAATTCATGAATGGATTTTACTTGAATACATAAATAAAGGGATGGAGAGAGAATTTCAATTCATTCATCTTATATTCGTACATAAAAATTAACACAATTTAGACCAATTAACTTGCCATACGATTTTATTTAACCTCTTCATTAGATGCCATCACCCATTTGGGATATTTTTTATTATTTCAATCTATTTAAGATGGCAAAGGATACTTGAGACGTTTAAGCGTGTCCCGGTGATTTTTGTATTTAAAATTAATTGTTACGTTGACTTAAATACGGATTCAAATAGCAAAAATTCTGTCATTCGATGCACGTGTCAGAGACGTCATTGTATGTTAGGGAATTAACTGCTACTGTCCTACCGCCACGAGAAAAACCCTGAACAGGGTTACCTCAAGTGGACGACTCGAAGAAAGGAGGGAAGCGGATATAAAACCAACCGCAACATTTGGCAAACGAAGCGCTCTTCGTTAGGCGGTAGTAATTCGGTTTCGACCAAAACACTAAGCAAAATGAGACTTCCGCTGGTTCTATCTGCGCCAAATGAAATAAAGCCCTTTCCTTCACCCCCAAAATGCAGTGGAATATACCGTTTCCATAGCGACCGCCACCGGCATGTTTGGTGTCTGGAGTGTTTCTCCTGGCGGTAGGACAGTAACTAGATAGAAGAATTTGTAAATTAGGATCAAAAGCCAAGTCAGCCAAAAATGCGCTAGGAAGTACACTAAATAATTAACAAATTATCAAATATATGAAAAGAGCTTTGTCTCCAGACACTTACTTATCTTAATAAAAAACAACTCCAGAACTTCTCCCTCCAAATTTAAATGGACCATCCACTAGTTTGATTATTCTTCGCCAGCGCGAGCAATCATCCCCTTTATTCTGAGGACAAAATATTGTTTAAACCTTTCTCAATCAATTAAGACCAAAAATGTTAAAGTAACTAACTTTCAGTATTAAATGCTCAGAAGTCAAGTATTTTTTCTCATTCTTTTCGGTTTTAGATTCTATTCTGCAATAGTAAAGAGATAATCAATTCATTTAAGAAAACATTTCCGAAGGTTTGGAAGGTTTTTGAAGGTTTCAAATTCATGCATTTAATTCGGTATCGCAACTCAAGGATTTGACGCAGTGGTGCAGTCGTAAATTAAGCAGTGCCGGAACGCTCTGACCTGGATGATATCGTTTGGAGCAGGGTTGCCATATTGGCCTTCTTAAGGCCAAATTATGAAAATTTGGTCTTTTTTCAAAGCTCTTGGCCTTAGGAATTTTCATTTGGCCTTAAATTCATTTTTGGACTTTTTTTTGGCTTTATTTTCGTTAATGACTTTTAGAACAATTTTTAATTACTTATTCCATTGTTTTTTAACAAATTTTTGACATTAACATTTCAAATGATATATAACGAGCTTTCAAACGAAATAGCTCCTGAATAGAACAAGGATGTTTTAAATTTCTTTCACTTACATTTTAGTTTAACAATAGAACATTGAACATATGTCTATCAAGTGGGATTCGTTTTTATGAAGGATAGCTGTTTTTCAAATAGCAAATGACGTTTTCAATCAATTTGTCAAGTTTGGCCTCTTTTGGCCTTATTTTTAAGAGGATTTGGCCTTATTTTGCGATTTTGATCTGGCAACCCTGGTTTAGAGGGAGGGGGGCAGATGGAGAAGGTGATTGAGGGAGAGGATCACTTCACAATAAAATATTTTTTACATTTCAAACGTATAATTATTTTATCTAAGTATTGAATCTAATCATAATTTTACATTATTTTGTTTCTGATCAAACAAACTGTGTATTGTAGTTTAAAACGTGAATATAATTTTAATCAATCTTATTAGCGTTTTAATGTGTGTGTTTTTCCTCTTTCTTTTGAAAATATGCTTTTTGATATACAGATCTCCTTTGTCCTTTGTTTAGGAAATTTCGGACTAAGAGAAGTTATGTTTGGCGTAATGCTAGCTTCTTATTGAAAAATTTCCCAATTATTATTTTGAATCCAATTCGAATAAAGTTTTTAGCCCTTGAAAAAATGGATTCCTTGTTTGTTTTTGGTTTTATTCGATTACCTCCGAGTTTATTTATTATTTATTATTATTTTTTTTGGCTTTCTTTGTATGATCTTGAATATAATGAAGATGTTACAGAATAATTTAAAAAAATTATGTAGATTTGTACTAAAATAAAGTAATGTCAAAGTAGAATTAATATGTAACACAGAAAATATCATGAGTTTTCATAATCAAAACATAAAATGCAATTAAATATTTGCAACCCTAATACTTTTAATCCCTTCCTGCCACCACTTGCCAGTAACTTAGTACTTCAATTAATTTGAAATATCCATCATATTTTTGAGGGTAAGAATTAGTCAAAGATCGCAATGTTTTAAGGAGACACTGTTACATTAAAAAAAATTTATTTCTGGAACAAAAGCAGTGCCGGAACTCCGCTCCTGTGCGTTCCGGCTCCACTACACCCCTAATTTGACGTCAAGAGTACCGTTAGAGTCTGCCCTACCGGTATGCCACTCTCTTCCCGACAGGAGGGTCACGACTTGCTATACGGGTGAGGGGCGTAATGATGACCCTCTCAATTTTTCGCCAGATCTTTATTTATCTGCTAACTGAATAGCCCGTTGCGTGAACGGGGTACATAATTTGTCCCGACCGGGGGGGGGGGGGTTTTGGGCACCCCTCTGGCGCCACCTCTGTTTGTCGTGCTTTAAAAATACTGAATATAAGGTTTTTTTCTTCTTTTTTGCTCCTTCAAAAAAAAGTATGTTGAAATGCAGTGGCGTAACGACGGGGCTGGGGGCGGGTGAGTGGAAAGAGATGCCCTGGTCATCAATACAGACCAACTTCAGACTCAGAGGTACAATGCAGATAAATTTTCAGATGATTTATGCCACTTTTTAAAGCAAATTTTGAAATAGAGGCAAAAAAACTGAAACCATAACCCGAGAACGGATGTAGTGGAGACGGAACGCACCGCAACGGCGTTCCGGCACTGCTTTTTTTCCAAAAGAAATAAATAAGAAAAAAAGTGAAAAGAGATGCCTTGGTCATCAGTACAGACAAACTTCAGACGCAGAGGTACAATGCAGACAAATTTTCAGATGATTTATATCACTTTTTAAAGCAAATTTTGAAATAGAGGCAAAAAAAAAATGAAATCATAACCCGAGCAGGGGTGTAGTGGAGCCCTTTTTTTCCCACGAGAAATAAATAAGAAAAAAAAAGGGATAACAACCTTATAACAGTGCGATTTTTGTCACCCAGGTTAGAGCGTTCCAGCACTGCTTATTTTGCGATTTATTAAACTCGTTTTTTTAGAAGTTGTTTTACACCCGAACGAATATAGCAGCAAGCTTTGCCTATGAAATTAAGCCTAACATGGAGGAAGCTACCGGTTTTATTTTGTAAACAAACCTATCGTTGCCAATGGAAAAAGATAAATTAACCTCTTTTCTGTGTCGCGTACATTAGCGTTTTATATATATAGATATTGAATAAGTAATAATAGAATAATGTTTGGGCAAAATAATATGAACATAGAATAATAGAAAAGTAAAATAATAATTTCACATTGTTATCGAAGTTCTCTAGAATTAATGAAGCAGCTAAATGTAGTCTCGAGACAGATTCATATACTGAGGGAGCAAGTAATTCTCCCTCTTTACCTTTTGTTTCCTGTCTACTAAATTAGAAAAGTTCAATTTCCTCAAGAAATCCTGAAATCTCGAAGAGAATTTTAAAAGAATCGACAGATTTCGGAGCTGTGGTGGAAATGGAAACGGAGGGGAAGGCAACTTCCCTCTATTCCATGAAATTTGGAATTCCATATTGACTAATTAAAAACGTTGAGCAGCAATTTGAGAAATTTGTTAAGTTGATGCTGAGAAATCGGAGGTGCAAAAAAAGTTGCACCCGTCAATTGAGATTGCAGAATTTTGGAATACATAAGTTCTCTCGGGCAATCTCTAACAAAAGTTTTAAAATTGGCAAATCCCCTTTTAGGGAGGCAATTACTACCCTTTTCTGTCTGGCATCGATCAAACTTAGGAAATGTTAAACAAAAAAGTTAACATTTCTCTCAAATAAAATTGAACAAAATTTCATATGAATTAGCTCGTCAGAAGGAAAGATACATATATATTTCTTAGATCTTTTCTCTGAAATTTCAAAAATTTAATCTCATTTCAAACAAACTGGAGCAAAATTAAAAAAGAAGCGGCAATTTGAAATATTGGGAGATTTCCATCTCCATTCGGATTAGGAAATATCATTGGTTTAATATTCTGTATCTAAAAAAATTTAAGGTTTAATATTCTGCATCTAAAAAAATTAAGGTTTAATATTCTATATCTAAAAAATTTAAGGTTTAATATTCTGCATCTAAAAAAATGTAAGGTTTAATATTTTGCATCTAAAAAAATTAAGGTTTAATATTCCGCATCTAAAAAAATTAAGGTTTAATATTCTGTTTCTAAAAAAAATTAAGGTTTAATATTCTGTATCTAAAAAAATATAAGGTTTAATATTCTGTATCTAAAAAATTTAATGTTTAATATTCTGTATCATAAAAAAAAATTAATGTTTAATATTCTGTATCTAAAAAAAATTAAGGTTCAATATTTTGTATCTAAAAAAATTAAGGTTTAATATTCTGTATCTAAAAAAAAATAAGGTTGAATATTCTGTATCTAAAAAAAATGATGGTAAGAATGTGGTTCAGAAAACGCTGGAAAGGTCTGACAAAGCGACGCTGGACAATGGCGGCGATTAGATGGAAAAAGTGAGAGGACAAAAAATTTATACACCTCTAAAATTACCCGGGAATATAGGGAGTAGACAACAAAATTTAAAAATTTAGTTACAAAATTAGCTAGCTTTCCCGGACACTATTGGTTTTTTATAATTCCTAGTTTTAGGCAGCTAAAATAAAACAAATTTTATTTTTCCGGTAAAAAGTAGGGGGCGGCGCTCCCCCCGACTCGCCGTCACTGACGCTGGAGGAGCAATTGTCCTCATTCTTATCTCGACCCCACCTCACACATTGTGTGGCCGTTGTATTGTTAGTGAAAAGTTTTACCGTATGAGGCAAGTACACAGACGCCAGGAAATCTCTTTCACCGCGCTGTGTTGAAGGAATGTGACGAATGTCACAGGAAAAGGGTTTAAGCCGCATTCCTACAACTCTCTTCCCACGAGCTCCGTCCGCGAGTCGCGTTATTCGCCACTGCCGAGAGATTTACCAAGCTACGCGCGGTGGGTACAAGACTTTAGTTAGTCATCTGGAGGGGTATCTCCGTTATGTCACATTCGATTTTAACTGGATAAGTAATTAGGGCTAAAATGCTACAGAGACGATTAGCGGCCTGAAGTACGTTGATAGACGTTGGGTAGTGCACACAAACTCTGTAGCGACGGATTGAATGTCCGGTTCTATTTCGGTTTCCCGGAGAAAGTGCTGCGGAAAATGAGCGCTAATTACATTTTTGGCATTTTAGCCGCTAATTACTTGTCCATTTAAAATTGGATGTCTGCACTGGGTCTTAAGGTACGTGACATAACAGAGATGTCCTTCATTTGCAGTGGATCCCCTCCCATATAGATCTCTTCTTTATTGACTTGGCAAAGGAGGGCTCTGCTGAACCGCTAGACAATAGAGGTCTACTTACCTTTAGTGAAATTTCCTCAGAAGTCAGGGCCGATAGCAACAGGACCTGGAGGATCCCATCTATTCATGACTGATACCAACAAAAACATCCTGGGGCTGTCCTAGAGCTGAAGGGCGATACGAAATTGCAGACCACCATAACAAGATTTATTAGCGGACATACTCGCTCATTTTCATATGTACAGGGTCAAAAGGTTTTTCCTGTGTGCCTCAAGTGCAGTACACACCAATCATCTCCAGACCATCTGCTCTCATGTGTGGAGTTGCAGAAGAGGAACCTCTTTGAAAGTCCTGCGCTGGTTCGTGATTTTCTGTGGGCGAGCGGACTCTTGGACTTGGACTAGCTGAGGACTAGAACAAGTGGAATAAGAAACAACAACAGAGATATCTCTTCAGATGACTAACTAAACCCTTTTTCTGTGATATTTGAGCAGACACCTTTCTGCCCAGCGAAAGATCTTGGGAATAAATCTCTCCTCTTTTTATCGGCAGCATCAGCTAGACTATAATTTTCGAATCTTGTTGGCTCTAGTTGGTCAGTATTGCGATCGACGCTAACTGGAATGATATGCTGATTCGAATCACTGATTGATCCCAATCAGCATGTCATTGAAGATGTAAATTTCTTAATCGCCACACATACATAAAGGTGCGATGCTAGTTTTCTATGTGTGACTGGCTCGCTGTGTTTTCTCTTGCTGGCCCTCTGGCTTTTACTTTCTCCTTCCGGAGAAGACGTCGAGATGTGTGTGTGTCACGACCTGTTATGATATGTGTTAAGTATTGTTTTTATTATCGTCTATCTTGTGTTATGGCTACGAATGGTATCCATGTTGTGCCGTAATAAATGTCAAATTAAAATTTAAACTGTCTCCATCGTCATTTGTGTGGATCTCTATCTTCATGAAAAATTAAATTTATCAATTCAGGTTAATTTTTCACAAGAAAAGAGATAATCTGGTGACTGTGTACCTGCCTCAAACAGTAAAATTATTATTTAAAATGTGTTTAAAATTATTATATTTCTAATGTGAATGTCCTTTTCACTGCGTGATGCTGAAGAATACCTGCTCTGACGCAGTGGCGAATCCAGGGGGGGGGGGCCTACCGGGGGCCCCCCCCCCCCCCCCCAGAGCAAAGCCAGAATTCTTGATTTGATTTAACATTATTATAACTGTTTTTTCTTAATTTCCCTCTTTTTAAAAAATAATAAACATTTCAACACTGCTTCCTGGCTTGACAGGCTCGAAAATTTTCCTAATTTTGTAGTCATTCTAATCGTACTTGTAGCTTTGACGTTGTCAAAGACACTTTTTGGCTAGTTATTTCATTGTAATTTTTATTAAATTATAGAAAGTATTGTATTGTTTTTTATGATTCTTATTGTCGGGTGAGTAAAGTTGTAAAGTTAAAGAGTTTTGGTTTACTTTAGCCTTGAGGTTTGACATTCGTCACGACGATACAAAGTTTTTATGACCTCACTCCCCTCCCCAGACCCGAATCCTAGATTCGCCACTGCTCTGACGTAATGCGGTTTTATACGAACGCCACAACAAAAGAATGTATTTATGTCCACGTGCCACGTGACGTGCAGATGCCAAAGCATTATGAAGTGAATATGCGTTTTCGTGAAGCTATAGTTCACAAATATATTATGCCCATTTTTTTCCATAGCTTTGAATGAATTGAAATAAAAGTTCTATCAATAGTTGCTGTATGCTAAGATGCAATATTTGAGTCCTATATTAAACTTTACAGCGGTCGTGGGCGTACAGTGTTTGTACTCAGTACAGAGCCAGAACAGATGAGTATAAATCATCAATACAAATACAAGTTATAGAATGTGAAAAAACACTTTTTTCAGTTTCACCCTCAAGATTTTTCTTTAAAAATGATGCGTACGGTGGTAAAGTCTTGTACCAGAATTCCCTCTAGAAACTAAAGAAATAACAAGTGCATTGTGCCTAAAAAGAATAATTTGCTATTGTTTTCTATGGCTAAGTATCTAATAAATTTCATGCATTCGATAGTTTGCATTTGTATTGACGGCATCGCAATGGCGCAGCTAAAGAGGGTGATGGAAGGGGCGGCAAGATCAGACATGCAGGAAAATAATTTTATTTACATTATAATAGCTCAAATCTTTCTGTAACGCTCACGTGATTTGTGGTTTGGCTACGTGCCAAGGAGATTCAAGCGGTGTGTTTACGTCTAAAAATTAGCATCTACAGGGGATAAATGGACATTATTGCTATTTGACTGTTTATTTTTTTCGCCGAGTTTAGCAGCTTCCTTTCTTTTTTTTATTTTATGTTGATTCATCGGATTGAATTAAGATATGTTCTTCGTTTTCTTTCTTTTAACGTAGGACTACGTTCCTCCCATTGGGGTCTCAGGAAGGAATTTGATTCACACGCCAAAACGCCACAAAAAACGTAGTATGGCAGATCCTCTATATCTCGGTAACTACATATGTTAAAAACATAACTAATATCTTATTTTAGAGATAAAGGGTAACAACAGAAGTTACAAAAAAGAAATTGAAAATCGGAATTGTAGTTCAGCGACTACTGAGTCGCAAATTTAGGCAAAAATACGCATGGATTGGTGACGCGATCCTCTATATTTCGGTAACTACATATGTTAAAAACATAACTAATGTCTTATTTTAGAGATAAAGGGTAATAACAGAAATTACAAAAAAATTTTGAAAATCGGAATTGTAGTTCAACGACTATTGAGTCGCAAAGTTGGGCAAAAATAAGCATGAATTGGTGACGTCACATGCATCCTATACATTTTACTGTGCATAATAAACGTCGATTACAAGACATCGGCGCTGGAGATATTTATATGCCCGATATTACAATTAATGGTCAGCCGCATTGTATACTATCTTCTGTTTACATTCATCCGGGAGTAGATGCAAAATGTTCTTATTCAGCGCACTTATAAAATATTCAGAGACAAGTTTGCTGATCGATGGAGAGTTTCATATAGATAAAGATCTTCCAATTATTGTTATGGGTGACTTTAAAGTAGATGTCAAAAGGAATGAGAAAGCGTTCGGCTTCATGAAGAAGCATTTTGATTTGAACACGGTGCCAACTAATTATCCTAGTACTCTGAGGAATTCATATATTGATTCAACTTTTACAAGAAACATTAGACCCGAATTATTAAATTATGTATGTTACTTTTCACATCATCGACCGATCCTACAAGGAATTGTAACATATCCACGCACGATTGAAGAATTCAAAACAAAAGAATTGTCATTGTAATATATTTTATTAAGAAATAAAACGATTTTCATTGTAACCTTAGTTTCATTTTATTTCGCCAATTTTCCATACATTAGTATTTCAGAGAAACAAAAGGGAATTGAGAGTAACTTCGAGAAACAAAAGAGAATTGAGAGTAACTTCGAGAAAGAAGAGTATCCGCGAGTAACTTCGAGAAACAAAAGAGTATCGCGAGTAACAAAG
>BGPR01019581.1:0-29033 GCA_013235015.1 Araneus ventricosus
AAACCGTGGCAAATCTTTTCAAATTGTCCCCTTTACAAAATATCATCGTCCAGAATGAATAAATAACATCCTTTGGAATAGAATCCTCCAGTAGCAAGCTTAATGTATTAAACTTCCGCACAAAATGGATTCAATATTTTGATCTCCAATATTTTACCCAGAAAGAATAATATATGAATATTTCCAATGGTTTGACAATAACGCAAGTATAGCACTATGTGTGATTTATGGGCGAAGTCGATGAAACGATATTTCATCTCTTTCAGTCGGAGAAAGGTGAAGGCAAATACGAAGAACCAGCCATTTATTTCCCTGCATATCATCACACAGGTACTTTATATACATTCTGTTTCCTATCTTCGTTTTGTGTTACTTTCTCTTTATCTTGCTGCATATCATGTCGCGTGGCCGTAAGATTAATTTTTATTCGTTTCTTTTCTTTTTCCTGGTGTATGGAATGAAACAAAAAGGAAACCGTAGAATATTCGAACGTTATGATATGATGTATTTATCTTCAGGGATTAATTACGTATTTATTCTTTCGGACGATATTTCCTTTCTTTCTTCTAAAGTAGGAATTTGCTGTCCTTTGTTTTAATCATAGGATATGTTAATTTAGTTAAATACATTTTTTCTGTCCAACTTATGTTTTAAGATCGCATACAATTTTCATTTCATGTCATGGTATAAAATATGTATTAGTGATTGTAAATAATTATTAACCCATTATACGCCAAAACATTTTTTTTAACTTTTTTAAAAAAAGGCATTAATATGATAACATGAATGAAATATGAAAGAAAAGATATTTCCACATTTTTTAAATTATTTTTTGAATAAAATTAATGATTTAATTAGAATTAATCTCTTTAATTAGAAAATTGAATTTTATTAAATGTGTGCCTTTTATAGCAGTCAGATCAAAATTCAGAGGCAGCAATCAAAACTAAAAATTGCAGTGTTTAGGTTAAAGCAGAAAGAAAACAAGCGTGCCAAAAAAAGGACAATGGCAGATAATAGGTTGAAACACTCAAAAGATAATGAAGAGTTTGATGCATGTAAAATCATTTTAAGGTGCACTGAAAGTTTTTAAAAATCAAAATATTTTCGTATTAACAATCTATTCATTTTTATTCCTAAATCATCTTAAAATAAATGATGTTTTAAGATGTTCGAAAAGATAATATTTTTTCTTTAATTTCATCCATATGGCTGTGTGTTAGGAAAGTATAAAAGGCTGCTAAAGATTCAAATTTCGAAAACACATTTTAATGTAAGGTAAATGATTAATAAGTATGAAATATTTTTATAGCAATAATAAATTACGAAATTATTCTAAAATAAACATCATTTTAATTTGAAAATATTTCGCTACTGTAAACACCGTACATAACTGCATACTTCATTACTGTAAAAATTCATTAGTTAAGGAAAGATTTACTGTATGATGAAATATTTTTGGATGCAGAAAATATCTTTAAACTTTAAAATATTTTTCATTGCAATAATGAACTCATTTCTTTTGTCAAATTACTCTCCGATAGACAGTGTTTTTATTAGATGGAAAAAATAATGATTTTTTGCTTACAAATTCCATTATTGTAAACACAATTTAAGCATTCGCAAGCGTCCCGTATGTTAAAATTAAGTGACGTTCCAGTTTCATTCATTTCATCAAATTCTATTTCAATTATTTAGTATTTAAAATTGTAGACATTTAATACTTAAGAAAGATTTTATAATCCAATTTACTTAACGCAAAAACGCTTTCCATTAGCATCTAAAAATATCATTAAATGAATCCTTTCTTATACGTGTAATAAGAATTATTATAAAAATGCCTAAATCATTAACTAAAAGAGGAAAATAGGATTAAAATTATAAATTAGTAAATTCGGCAGAATAAATTGCGATTTAGAACAAAACATTAAATGATTATTTTCAGTAAAATGAAAATTCATTAAGTGAAAGGAATTTTGTATATACAAAATAACCAGTTCTTAATTTTTAAATGTTAAAAGGATTGTAATATCATAAAGTTAATTGCTTCCAAGCAAACAGCTGAAAAAATATTTTTAATCTTGTCAAGGATTTTATCAAGCAAACTAAAATATAATGGAGGGAAGTTTATTGGCTTAAACAGTATACATTAATTGATTATTTTTAGTATTAGCATGAAAAAATTGTTTATTACGAAATGATGATTATCCTCTATAGTTTGAAAGCACAAATAATAAAGCTTGATGATGATATATTTTTAAATATTCCCTCGCAGTGTATATTTCAGCTTATGAACAATGGTACCATATATTTTTAAGGGAATATTTAAACATATGTGATAACTACCAAACGAAGGAAACTCAAATGAATAAAAATAAAGGGAAATGCAGCAGTAATGATTAGTAGAAATATTTGAGTTTGTTCCAGGTGAAATGTATTTCACATTTATGTATCATTCTCCGCTTTTAATTGAGAAAATTATTTCCTAAGCAATCTAACATGACACGATAAGGAAGATTTTGTAGTTTAGAACATTCACACTGTTCAAAAATGCATTAAAAATCATTAAATAAATAACAATGATATTTAAAATAGTTTAGATGAAAGAGTAAATCACACAGAATCACTCCGGCCCAGCGTTAAGCCATATGAGAAAAATTGAATAACCGGCCACCACGACAGACTTCAGGCACTGTGGCCCTCGTATAATAATCCCCATTACGAGCAGCTGATAAGGCAACCCCACATTACAGGGGTACGACTTGTCATAAGTGATGAGCACTAAGAGCCACACCTTCATTATTACACACACCAAGGAAAAAGGATGGAAATTAAGTATAATATAGTGAAATAACTATAAGAGAGTCATCCTGAAGTGATGACGCTCAAAGACTTCAGCCAAATTCTAGGAACACTCATGGTAATATATGGGATATTTTGGAAAAACTCGATCTCGTATTTTACACAGTATATATTGGGAAGCCACTAAGACGCTATTTAGATATGTTGCTTACAATAACAGTTATAAATTGACAAATTTATAAATTGATTAAATTAATTAATAAAACATTAATAAAAATTCATAGTATTATATATAAAGGCGTAAATGCAGCTATTTATAATACAATACAGAGACAAAAATTAGATAAACTAAACAAAATTTAAATTAAATAAAAAGAAAGAAAAAAAGTATAGATAATAAACACCAGATTTAGACAAAAACGATGACAATACATCTTTAAGCGTACAAAAGCAACAGCCTCAAGTGATTGCATCAGCAGAAGTTTCAAACGATAATATTTAAAACACATAAAAATGAATTTCGAAAGTTCATTTTTTATTTTTTATTTTTATTTAATTTAAATTTTGTTTAGTTTATCTAATTTTTGCTTATAATAATCTGTCCACATTTTCAAAACTCCGTTATAACTATTTCAACAAAAATCAGATTAAACAGTCTGAAGTAATTTTCATGTCAGCTTTATGTGAAAAAAGGATTATGAAACGTATTTCGTAACATTTACAGCGTTTTGGTTTATTTGTAATCAATAATACTTTGTCCACAATTTAGAGATCGTTAAATTATTTTTCATTACTATAATTATGGAACAAAAATTTAGGACAGCAACAATTTAAAACGATTTTAAAATTCATTGCTTACTTCTATCAACTGCAGTTATTGTGCAGCAACGGATTCCGAGACTACCACTTTTGGAGGATTTTACACCGGAAAGGGGTGTCAGGCAATGAGTCATATGAGCACATTTCCGGAGTTCTTTGTTAGATCACTCTCAGTAAAATGTAAACATCACCCTTCCATTCTTCACTTTCCCCTTATTTTGATGAAAATAACTCCGGCCGGCGCATGCGCAAAAGCGCGAAGGGTTTCCGAATCCGTTGCTATTCAATACCGTTAGTGATTTTTGAAATTTAGCAAAACATATATTTTTTAAAAATATTTCTGGTTTACTTGAAAATAAAAAAAATGCTTAAAATGTTTATATTTTGATAAGAGTCTGTAAAATTTCAGAATATTCCCCATTTCACTTACGTCCACTTTGTGGAATTTCCAAGCAAATGAAACATTAGTCCTGAATTTTTTAAACAGAAAGAGAAGATCAAGTAGGAATACTCTTGGAAGTATAAAAAAATGTTATATGCTGCTATGATTTATGATCACAAGTTCTTGTAATCATAAAAGCACCCTCATTACAAGAACTTGTACTCATGATTTATGATTACAAGTTCTTGCAATCATGAAAGCTCAAAAGAATTTAGTAACATCTGTGTAAAATCAGTTTCAAAAATCTGAAAAAAATACTTTTGGGAATTTGTTGTTCGCTTCTCTGGAAGCAAAATCAGGAAGCATCATTAATTAGAATCTTCAATATTTTATTACTTTTACTCCTCTGAATTGTTTACAAGGTTTTACGATTACTATGTAATTTATCAATTTTTTTATTGCATGGATTACTTAATTGTTAATTATGGTGTTCTCCTGCACTATTCATTTATTTAAATGTATCAGATATTAATTTACTTCAGACTTTAGTTCGTATGAGTAGAAAATTATAAAAACATTTCCCAATGTGTTAATATGTTCTAAATTATACAATTACTCCTGTTAAAAATACATTAAGGTAATACAATATGTCACGTCCTTAAATATGAAAACATTATAGGTTTTATTTCGATAGTGAGAAAAAATATATATTTTTTAATTGCCGATTTTTATTGCTCGGTTGAAAATTTGAGATTGAATTTACTGTCTCTACACAGCTGTTCCTGTATTTACTAAAACTCTCAATAGCATATCAAATTTGAATTCAAAATTCCCGAAGTTTTCATGATTAAATATTGCCACTTGCATAGAAGGGGGCTTAGTGGTCAAATTAGACAAAAAAATCTCGGTTTTCTAAACGGAGAAAACAAAGATAAGAATTAAGTAACTGTGACAATTAACATTTTATTAATCAGTTTGTCAAATTTCAGAAAGATTTTCATTTTTCATAGTCGTCAAAAATTAAAAATCATCAATACTCAGTTTCGATAAATTTATTTCCATCTGATAGAGATAAATGATAAGGTACAGAATACCCTGATTCTGCTTATAATATCTCGAAAATTGAGTCAGGTTTTATGTTCCGCTTTGAAGCGTCATTATATTTTGTTTGCTATTTAAGATAAAATCAAATCATTTCCAATCATTTTTGCAGTAAATATAACTAAGCCTTATAGCCAATCTTATTATTATATTTTTTGCATTAAACTTTTGAAAATTATTAATTTAAAATTTTATTTCCTCTAAGGTGAAAATTTAATTAACCCTTTCTAGGGACGTTTATTTCTAGTAATGGTATAATAAAATAACTTCGGAATTGAGATTAATTGAAGGAAGGAAATTCATTTGGATTATTCGATTTCATTAATTCTTGTTAATTATTTCCATTAATTAATCATTAATTAAAAATTCAAGACACTTTTTTTAGCGTTGAGATAAGAAATTGGAACTTATAGGATTTCGTTTCATCGAAAAATTTGATGAGAACTTAGAAATAGCTTACCTTATACTTTTAAAAATTGATGAAATTCGCGGTAAGTATACTTACCACGGCCATATAAAGTGTTAAAATGGGCTAAATATATTAGTTTTGCAACTTCTGATCTAATGCCTATCACATATAATAAAGAAAAGACTTGTATCCTATTATCTTTCAGGAAACAAATTTTTGAATACATTTTGTAGAAACTTCAATTCTAGGGGAATCCAATTCGTATTCAGCAAAACATTTATTCGTGTTAGCTTACTCGATCATCAACTGATAAAGGAATTCAGAGAATTTCTCAAATAATTACGGACGTTATTCCATGCAAATTCTATCCTAAATTGGTTCCTGGAACTGGGGGTTTATTCCAACTTCAGGAAATGTAAGATGTTCTCTGATTGTTTGCTATACCAACTACAGACAGATCCACACCATTGAATTGAATTGTTATCTGCCTGAAACATATTTCTACGAGAAGGAAGTCTTTCGAAAGTTAGACAAAGGTCACATTGGGAGCTTATTATTAAAGATGCCATCGTTGCTCCAGGTGAATATTATTCCCTTTGTAGTGGTCTAATCTTTCTTGGATCAAGTATATCCAGAGCATAAGGAAGAGGCTTATTTTTCTGGTTTAACTACTAAAGAATTTGAGGTTTCATATTTTCTTAATTATATTAATTAGATCGTTCATTCTTTAAATTCTTAAATCCACAAACAATAAAATGTAAAAATTAGGCAAAAGTCATCTAATCTCGGCGTAAATTTCGTCTAAAGAATTGGGAAAAATTTACTAATTAGAAACTTTGTAAACAAGTTTATTATCAGTTATATGAGGCGAGATACGATGCAGTTTTATGAATCAAGGCTTAATTCAGAACGACTTGCGTCAAATATATGGATAATCATTCAATTCTTTTTAAGGTAGAAATAAATTATAGTGGCTCAGAATTGATGATACAGAACACACTCACATGCATTTGCTTTTTAGGGATCCAGCACCATTGTGTACAACTTGCGATAAAATTTAAAGTGTTGACCATATTTTAACATGTCCTGATATTAACTCTTTCCCTTTCATGTCTTTTTAAAACTATCCTTTCAGACTTGAAAGACTGATGAGTGAGAGCCCTCACCCAAATATACTAGCTTTCTTTCGAACTACTGTTTTTTGTGTTTCCCGAATTTTGTTCATTAGATGTTTTTTCTTTGAATTGATTGTTTTTTAACAGGCATGTTCAGTTTCGTTAAGAAATTTAACCGTTTGCGAAATTTTTAGGTTTTATCACTAATCTTTTATGAAGATTTTAAGACTTGCACAATTTTCTTACCTATAATTTCTCTTATGAGATTTTCTCATTTAACCTTTTGTTTAGCTCAGCATAGACGAAACCGGCTCCTCCGCCATTAAACACTGAATTCTTTCCTCCTCCTTTTAAGGTATAAAAAAGTTCATGTACAAACTCAAATGCCCTTAATCTACCTTTATTGATAGGTCGGGAATATACATTTTTATTTAGCAATATATGGACGAAAGAGAAACTTGGGATCGCTTGACGGGATGCTCTGACATTGCACTTACGGAAACAACTGGATATCAGATGTTACATGACACCATGTTACGACGAAATCCTGCGAGTAGGTAACTCTGGGAATAATTTCTTCAAACTTATTTGATAGATTCTCATGTCAAACTTGATTGAAATCAGGTATGGGTCGACAGATCTATCTCTTTCAATATTAGTCGAAACATGAATGATGAAGTGTTGTAGTGCACCAGGTTACCTTATGGGTTTCCATTAACAATAATACAAAATTAACTAACAGAATAAAAATCCTATTATAGGACAAAATCAAAAACGGTAATAGATACAGAAAGCACATAATAAGAAGAATCCGACAGAGAACTTTCTCAAAAGTCACTCCCTGCTGGGATATTAAGAATTCAGAATTGGAACAAATTTCTGTAGAGAAACCGACTTAAAATTCAAAGAAATGGTTCCTCTGTGACCTGCGAGCGACAATAATGCCTCAAATCGTCTCTTAAAAATGTACCCTCCATGATGAGACTAACCTATACCAGATAAAATTTGCCTCAATGACCTTTCACAAATGCTGCTTCGTGACCTCTCCAGTATTCGGATTTTGAGTTTGCAACCGCATATTCCTTTGTAAAAATGACTTTTCTTGCCTACATGAAAGGTTTGTCTAAGAACTTTTGAATCACTGTTCATATCTAATACAAAATCTAATTCAATTGCAAAAGCATAAAAAATTTATACAAAGCAGATGTACCCAAATCAAGTTGGAGAACGGTAAAAAGATTTAAATACAATGGGTAAATTTTGGCACTCTAAGAAACTGAAAGACGTGGTGGTAGGGAATCTATTCTTGAAATTGATCACTTTTATTTTTTAGAACGTTTGAAAGAAGAATGTTAGATTGTTTTCAATGTTATATTGTTTAATTCGAAAACGAAAATGTTCAAATGCACCAGAAAATAAAATTGAAAACGTTTTTATGTGAATGCTTTTGTTTCGTAGATTAAATTCCACTTATGCACTTACTCAATGGAATTTTTGTTCAAAAATTCACTTAAGTGTTTATGAAATATGATGCTTGCGGTTGTATTAGAGAAGTGTGGAGGAGTTTCTTATTAAAAATGGATGCCATAGAAACGTGTTAAGATCCAAAATTAAAAATTTTGATTTCCATTTCCATGCAGGATTCAAAACAAACTAAATTCAAAACAGTATTCCTAGCCCAATAGCAGACACATTTTAAGTGAAAATACAACATTTGTTTTTCAAATATTTCTGCTTTTTGAACTCGAAGTAAAGATTTTGAAAGGAATTTAATCTGTACTCTTCCTAGAAAAACAATCGATTTAAAGTGTTCTCACTCATCCTATATTTTTAAGAAGCTGCAAACGTCTGCAAACACTTTCTCTCATAAACTGTTATGATTCTTCAAAAGATTATTGGAGCCAAGGAGGGAAAAAGAAAACAATCTATTTTTCCCAAAAAAGTTACTTTAACGATCAAACCAGAGTGTTTATCTTTACTGTTTTGATAAGTTTACAAGTGTTTTCTCTAGCTAAGAATCGATATTTTTCTTCCTCTAGGCGTCGAGCTCCGGTCTCACAGGGATAGAGTTATTTACAGTGTCTCCGAAAGGAGTAGGAGAAAACACGATAAAAAAAGGTCGTGGAGAGATTCTGGAGAAGGGTAATATCACTTTCGTAGTTTCTAATGGAATTTGTCTATTGAAAATTTTAAAGCTCAAGTAAAATAAAGTGCCGTCTGGAAATGTTAGAATGTTCTTGAGAAGTTCCAGGTCATGATGATGTTACTTTCCTAATGCATGTTATCTAAACTTTTGGAAAAAGAAAGTCATCTAAATGATTTAAGACAAATGAATTGATTATAAGTTATACGATTTTCTTCAAATAAAATATTGTACTACTATTGAAAACACACAGCTTTGTCTTTTCAACTAAAAATTCAACGGCTTTTCATAATATCTTTGCGCTTGTTTTGAAGAAACAGACAAAAATTGAAGACGCACCTAGTTATTTAAAATAAAGATATGAATAGTTATATACATTAAATTTTATTGTTTAATAAAATAGTGTCTTTACTTTGAAAACATTCTGTTTTGTTTTTGAATAATAGATTCAAGGAATTTTCATCACATACTTTCTTTATAAGCGCAATTAATCTAATGTCCAGTATATTTCTGTTCACATTAAATGATAGAGTAGCATTATCTTCTGAACATTTTATTTGAAATTTTCATTACTAAATTGATTTTTAAAAAAATTGATTTACATGACATGTGCTCTGGCAGTTTTAAAAATAAGATGAAATATATCTAGCGCGTTATGAATATCAATCAACGGAAATAAACAATATCTACCGAAATATTTGCATTTGCTTAAGAGGTTATGAAATTTGGAGCAGTCTATATACCGTTCACTTGGAAGAATAGTTTTTCACTGAGAAATTTACAACTTTATTCTTGAAAAACTTAAAATCACATATATTTGTTTGAGAAATAATGCTACAATTTCAGAATCAATATTGACCTCTGAAGAACAGTTGTAGCAATCCTGCAGTATCGAACATTTTATATTCATAATTAAAATTCTAGTATCTTAAGCAAGCTTCAAACGCTTCTCTACCGTTATAACAGTCTCTTTCCAATTGGACTAACTATATGTTAAGAAAAATCTGCTTAGCGGTTTGATTGAACTTCATGCCACTATTATTAAGTTGCTAATAACAGAAAATTTTGTCTTGGTATTTTTAAGCACCTGATCAATAATCTACGGGATTAAAAATCGATTTATGTTTTATTTTGCGATACAGAATTTTAAGAGAAATGTTCTCTATATCGTAAAAGTGAAGAATATGAAATTAAAAATGAATCTCTTGAAATTAAGAATAATTTTAGAACATTTCGTGAAAACATATTTCTTTTCAAAAAGTGGATAGGGCTTTAATTAAACTTTCATAACAATGTGATATCTTCTCTGTTACCTTATAATGACAACATATCAATGCTCTCGATGCAATTTTTTATAAATTAAATCTTTTGAAATCTTTCATTTCATTTTTAAACATACACTCCAAAATATTATTTGACAAAATTGTTAAAAATTCAAAATGTGATGTTTTGAACTTATATAATGTCTCTTTCCTTGGAAAATGATACTGTATGTTTGAATACAATATTCTGAAGAATGCAATTTTGTAAAAATACATTTTCTTTGTTTTAAGCGGAATTTGATTTCTGATTTTTTAATTCATTTTTTCTATAAAAGCTTGAAATTTGAAAACTATAAAAAATACCTGTCATATGTGTGAAAAAGATATAAAATGTGCACAGCATTCTGTATAATTCTCCTTCCTTCTCCGTGCAATGACAGAGTTCCTTTTTTGTCCTTATCTAATTCCAATATACAAATGGCAATTTTTTAAAATCTGCTCTTTTTGTAAGCGTTGTTATTTTTTTAAGTTTGAATTTGTTTTTAATCATTGGCTTTTGAACCAAATTTAATGCTTTGTTTCACTGTTGTATTTATACTTTGCATGTAGCCATTTTTCTTATCTTTTTCCTTGAATCGCTGTTGTAGCTAAAATAAATCATATTTGCCCTTGTATTCAGATTTATTTCGTAAACAAAAGTGATTTTATTGTTTTCTTCATAAATTTTATGTCAATATTCAGTCAGCATAACTGTTTTAAAAACGCCTTTCTAACAGCCAGTAAAACCATCGATTACTTTCTTAGAAATAAAAAGAAAATTTTACTCAAGGTAATGAATGCCATTATCTCATTCAGATAATTAGGTTATTTAATTTGTGAGGTCTTAATACGCTTCAATTACTTTCTAAAAGAAAGCACATCACCAGATATTGTAAAAAGACTTCAATTAATTTCTAAAAGAAAACCTATCACCAGAAATTGTAAAATAAAGTATATCTGAGGATGGCAAATCTAATAGAAGAAACACACTCATTTTAATATTACGCATTTGATATTGCGCAAACGCAGATTAGCGCTTTCTGTGTCGGCTGGTCCCTAAAACACGCTTGCAAACGTTAAAATAACGCATTATTTTACTTTACGATTTAAATGTTGAATGTTTGAATGTCCTCAATAATTAAAACATTCTGAATGAAATAATTTCCGCTAATAATTTCATCTCACTTGAACCGGCAATCGAAAGTGAAAGTTAAAATTTACATGAGAAATTACAGGGTGACAATTAATGAGCTATATGAAATAAAAAATAAAATTTTCAAAAACTACTCAGTTCAAAAATTTTATTCAAATTTTAAAAATAACTACAGATATTCGGATTTAGTTTATGACATGTTCGATATGCTTGCCATAAATGACTATGACGTGACGCAGAAGAAGAGCAAAATTCTCCAAAAATTGATGAAGTGTCAAGACATTGACACTACCAATTCTCTCGAACTTTTCAATCACATTTTTGATTGTTATAACACTTTGACCGGTTGTCTTCAGTTTGTACTCGGTCGTAAATCTTTTTTGAGCCACAATCGGGCTGTTATTGCTCGAACAGTAGGCCTTGAAGATCGATATACGCTGAGAAACGCTGTATTTCGACATTTTCAACGAAAAATGAACAACAACAACAACAATAAGAGTGCGTTTGCTGAAAAAACATCCCAACATGCTCTGCATTCAACCGCCAAGTTTTAACTGAATCTCGTCAACGGTTCAAAAGTTATCAAGGATTTTTTTTTCTTCATATGGTTCAATAATTGTCACCCTGTAGGTTTTTGAATGTATTGGGCGTACATGTTTTTGTTAAAATAACTCTACCGTTAACTTATGTCTGATAATTCTGAAGATTCATCGAGTTGTGAAAAACACACAGATTTCCAAAGTACAAAAATGTGTGCGAAACGGGAACAATACCATTCCAACTAACGTGTTATGTACTCACTATCTTTGAACCCTTAAGTTTTGTTGTATATTAAAATTATACTTTTATTCACAAATTTATTTTATTATTTTCATTAATTTTATTTAAATTGACAAAGATATTAATTTTGACCTATTAATTTGATAAAATTTGAATACGTTAATATTTTTTTTAAATCCAAAAAAGAAATTATACCAGGTTTTGGAATAAGAGTAATTATTATTATGGATGTAACGAATATTCGGCAACTATTCCGTATTCGGCCTTTTGCCAAATATTTGGTCTGGATAAGTGAGTTCGGTCTAATAATTTCTGCGTAATGTTTTTTTTTTTAAAAATGTGCCCCTTTACATACATTTGACAAGGGATGTTTTTCAGAATTGCGTTTGAGTAGATTTTTGAGTAGACTTATTATAAAAAATAACATTTACTGAATTTTAAGTAAATTTGTAATATTATTAAATTATTTAATAATATTACATATCATTTATCATTATAAAACCTGAAATAAAGATGTAAGAACAATAAATTATCAGCATTTTCTGGGAAAAGTATGCTCCGTTAGGTTTCTTGTATATTACCCGATTTCGAAAACAAGTGATGGGTGATTGAAAAAAGGATAACATTCCAGTGTAATCTTACCCTTTTTTCAAATTATCCATTATAATTTAATTGCTGTTCAGTATATATTGTACTTGCAGGAGCTGAAAGATATTATCGTGCTTAATTTGCAAATCTTGGATATTTTTACATATTTTTTTACACCAATTAAGTGGTCACTCCATCCCAGCTATCAGACTTTCCTAATCAAAATAGCAATTTAATTCTAATAATTTTAATTTCTTCATTAAATTTTCTTCTGTTTTTGTCATTGTCATGTTCATCAATGGTGACTCTTTTATTTCTTTGAAACAATCCCAAAATGAAGAGGGTTTTTCATTTTTTTATTATCAGAATTAAAGTATGTTAAAATATTACAAAAACGCATCAAGAAGTTTTCATTCTCTTTAAATGTACAAATAATAGATGATAAATTTTATTAATCTTTAGATTTTTTAGTAAAAATTTGAGAAATATTTTAATTGCAATCAAGAGTAAAATGTTCTTAAAAGTTAATATTCGGCATGAAATTTGGCCGAATATTCAGCATTCGGGTATTCGGGCTAATCGCTATCCGTTACGTCCCTAATTATTATGAATGAAATGTCAATCGAATAAACTAATTTTCTACTTATAAGTGTCATATGAAAATAACATTTTCGCAACATCTATATTTTCGGATATAACGACAGTATTTTGCTTTATTTCTTTATAGAGATTGAGGAGATATTTTCTTTATTGAACAAATCTATACGGCGTACACAATGTTTCTACCGACTGCAAGCAAGACAATGTTCCGTTAGGATAAACATTACATAACTTTAACTCTTTTATCCCGAGGAGACGTTTTTATTTTTGCTCCTTTAAAACCGGGAGTTTTGGGGGAAACTACGTGAATTGTACTCTTTAAACCATGGTGGTCATTTTCCCCATCACACCACCCCTGATATAGCCTTCCCTTCGGGCGCGCCGAAATGTGCTGTGGTTTGCAAGGATAAGTGGATCTCCCTACGGCGCTTATCTCATAAGCGATCCAGAACCTCCCCTCCCCTCAAAAGAAGTCAACCGCCTCAGACCGGCCTTCGTCGCTGTTAGTAGGCAATTTTTAGACCGCCCGGGACAGCCTCGCTCGGTATGAGAGGATTAAGCATAATCACATCGCAAAAGTGATTGATCTGAAAAGATACATAAGATACAAAGGAAATAAATGAGGAGGAAGTTGAGAAGATATTGTTTCAGTCCATTATTTCTTGTTACTGTAGAAATATATCTATCAATAAGAATTCAGCTTTGCTAATAAAGTCTGTACAAGAACTAAACATAGCTTCAAAATATTCAGAAAAATATAATTTCAAAATGGAGTTTTAAATTTTTAACAAAAATCTCTATTGTAATATTGATTTATTAGCATTTGATTCCAAAAATCAGTTCAAACTTCTGTTCAATAAAAACATACTTTACGCCCATATTACTGGAGTTTCAAGTTAAATGAAAATTGACTGATCTTTGAGGGAAATTAATTTAGTTTAGAATAGGATATGATTTTAGTCAAACTTCTATTTTTGAAATTAACACAACGATAAAGTGATATTGAATAACTCTCATGAAGATAAAAACATTTCATTGTTACTAATTTTATACTCGTAAGTTTAAAGATATATTTTGTATGACGATTTCGACATTTTAATAATATAGTCAATATAGAAAAATAATATATAATTATCTGTATTTGTCAAATTGGGATATACAGTATCATGTTTAACGATATCTCGAATTTAAACATATTAATTTAAATATAATAATTATAAAATTACAAATCTTTAATTTATCGAAGTAACTGCTTTGCTATATTTCGAAACATATTTTTTTAGCATATTTTACTTTTATTAATTTTGGCGTAGACTTGCGTCTCTCTATAGTGGTCTAATGGTTTGTCGGGAAAGGAAAAAATTGTGACGCTTTTCGTGGGATTTTGAAACGATTATAGCTCCATAACGAAGTTGTATAGACAGTTGGTTTTAGTTTCATTTAACAGAGAAAGGCTGATATTAAAGATTGCAAAAAGAATTCTAGAATTTGAAATTACGGTTTAGTCACAGATGAGCTTCAAAGTTGGCGAAAATGACTAAAAATTTTGATGACGTTACAGCGACCGATGCGCACTTATGCAGAGTATAAAAGTCAATTTGGCAATTCATTCATCGACATGACAAATTTTTTACGACATTTCGAACAAATGATTCCAGTTCCTTCGTTTTTTTAAATGAAAGCTCGGACAGTAAAACCTGTTTAAAACGGGCACTGTAAGGAACAAAATCTATCTTAAGCGGAAAAAATATTTGGTCCCGACGAAACACATAGAAAGATCCATATTACAATCCCGGCATAAAACGGAATCTGTCTAACGCAGAAACGGACAGAATTTCAAGAACAATTCACAATATTTCATTGTTAGAAAACCTGTTCTAACGGAAAAATCTCGCGCGTTTTCCAAAAATTATTTTTATATCCTTTATTAAAAAAATTGTTAAAGCGAATTTACCGGAAAAGGTTTGCATCTTAAATTTGTCATCAGCTGAAAATATAGATGTAAATAATCTACAGATTTTGTTGAACAAGGGTAAAGTTTCCGATATGAGTGCGAAAGAATTCATATCAATCGACGATGATATTTTAACAGAGGTTCCTATTGATAATGTGAATGATATAATTCAAAGGCTTACGAATAAAGATAGCAGCGATGATGATGAATGTAATATAAATGAAAGCATTTCCGATAAAGAAAAACTCTCCATTAAATCAAATGGATCCTCTTTAGATACAGTGCCTGAACTTGAAAATTTTGCCGTAAGTTAAGGAGATGCTGAAAAGCTTGAACTTTTGAAGAATAAGAGAATATTAACGGAGTGAAGATTTAATCATAAAAAAATATCAGAAAAATTTTTGGATTATTTTAAAATGTAGATTTAGCAAATAAACTTATTTTACTTAAATTTGTAGTTTTTGAGTAAGGATAATCAATTGTTTAGAGTAAGTAATGACCATGATATTTATTTCTATTTATTGTCCAAAAGCAATATTATTAAAATAAAATACATATAAACATCTAACTTTTATGTGTTTCATAGTTTTTATTGTTATTGTGTAATTTAAAAATTTAACTAAATCTTAAATTTAAAAAATGATACTTATTACAAAGGAATTACCGTAATATTTATGGTATTTTGTTAATCTTAGAATATCTTTTTCATTACAATCGATGTAATTTAAATAATGATTAGATACATTTTAAATCCTCTTATGAAACCCTGTATGAAACGGAATCCTGTCTAAAACGGAAAATTCGTCTAGTCCCTTTAGATTTCGTTTAGTGCAGGTTTTACTGTAGCTCCGGGACGAAATAACATACAGAGTTAATTTTAGTTTCATTAAACAGAGAAAGGTAGACATTTAAGATTGCAAAAATAATTTTATAATTTTTCATTATGGTTTCATTGCAGTCGAGTTGTAAAGTTGGTGAATATCACGAAGGATTTTGATAACGTCACAGCTACCGATGCGCGAGCACAGGTTGTGAATGTTATATTAACTGGATTTTAACAATTTAATAATTAATTCATTTCAGATGAATTAATTCATTCAGATTAATTAATTCATTCAAATAATTCATTTAACAGAGAAAGGTCATAGAGCCTATGTCGGAAGTCAAAGTCACATAGAGATACTTTAGTCACAGAAAGTCACAATTGAGTAATTGATTAATTAACTGTCCTTAATTAATTATTATTAACAATTGTTGATTTAATTGAGCTGTCCTTTCCATCGATTTAATTGAGTTCAGTTGGTTTTAGTTTCATTTGACAGAGAAAGGTCATAGAGCATAGGTCAAAGTCACATAGAGTTACTTTAGTCACATGGAACAACTTTAGTCACAGAATGTCACAGTTTAGTAAGGTAAGTAAGTCTACGTCCCTCAATCCCAGCGGCTATTCCGCAGAGATAGCCTCCAGTCGAATTTTTTTCTACTACAATTTTTTACTTTTTTTTTTTGTAAAATTTCGCCTCATTAAGAAAAGGAACAAATGAATATGAATAGAAAATTAGCTAATTTTTAACCATAATTAATTTGTAATTAAATGTAAGATGTGTTCCAAAGTTTACTTTTTAGCATAAATTCTTCGGAGCAATAATAAATCATTTTTATTAAACTGAAAGCATGCTATTTATAAATTATACAGGATGATTATAATTAAAGTTGCAACTTCAAAAGGCTGTGAAAAAAGATCCACTGGTCAGAATGACCTGATATTTCATCTGAGTATATGTGAGGCAATGTGAATTTGTTTTTCGAAAGGAAAAAATAGTTCAATAGTTGACCGATAGATGGCACTATGCTCGTAATAAGATGCAGAAAAATGATTGCTTTAAGAGATAAGCTAATTTTAATTTGCTAATTAAAAGACGTGATATGTTGTTGTGGCACTCTACGTTCAAAGCCCATCCACCAAGACAAGGTGATGCCATAGCAGATAGGAAAAAAACGGTTTTTAATTGTCGCTAGGCCAAAAACCGTAGGTAGAGAAAAAAGTAATGAAAGCATCAAGGAAAGGAAGTCGGCTTCTACTTTCCATCGTTTTTTCCTATAAGTTGAAAGCGCAAGACAGCATGTTCCACAACAGATCGGAGTGTTGCAGTGGTGATATCGTGAATGTGTAGCGCAATGTGGTTTTCCAACTTAGCTAAGCTCGGAATCGGACCCACGCACACAATATATTTTATGTAACCCCACAGCCAGAAGTCGCGAGGGTTCAGGTCAGGTGATAGTGGGAGCCAGGCTATTGGGAAATGGCGACTGATAATTCTGTTATTTCCAAAATGCGGATTCAACAGCTGCTTCACTGGTGTTGCAATGTGCGGAAGAGCGCCATCTTGAATAAAATTCTGCTATCCACACATCGCGATGTTGCAGTGCTGGAATGGGCTGGTTGCGCAAAAGAGATTCATAACGTGTCCCATTGGCTGTACAGGTTACAATACCTGAAGGACAAATCTCCTCGAAAAAGAAAGGGCATTCGATAAATGCTGCCGTGAACCACTACATAGTGACTTTTTGAGAATGAAATGACAATGGTTGCATTTGGAACGATTCTCTCTTGCCCACATTCTGCAATTTTGAATATTGACTGAAATTTGGAGATGGAAATGAGCTTCGTCTATCCATGGCCATGCATTGTCCACTTCCATTCGAGGAAGAAATTCGATAGCTTCTCGTTTTGCTAGGTCAGCAGGAACTAACTCCTCAACATGCATAATTTTGAATGGATAGCATTGCAGGATGTTTCGTAAATTTTTACGAACCGTGTTGACAGGCAGGTCTAGAGTTCGGGAAATTCTCCGTGCACTGAATGTTCCCAAAGCACTGCTTGAAGCTTCCTGCAATGCTGTAGCCACATCTTCCACTGACTTCGAAGCAATTGCTTTCCTCCCTCTGCCAAATTTCACGTCAAAATGAACCCGACTTTTCGAATTTATCAATCATCTGCTTCAGACCGAATGCACTCATCAGACCAGAGCCGCTTCTTAAACACTTTGATGTGCAAAATTTCTTCAATGCAATTGCCGCACAGTCACCGTTCTTGTAAAAAGTTTCACAAGCAGAGCCCGATCCTTCAATGATAGAGGCATGACTACTTTCTCAGACGTAGAATAACAGGAACTGCATGTTCTCGCCTTTTTATCACATGTGTAATGTTCGGTGCGCATGTCACGTCTTTTAATTAGAATGTAATTTTAATTAGTCTAAAAATTAGAATGTCTTTTAAAGCATTCGTTTTTTAGCATCTCATCACGAGTACAGGGCCATCTATCGGTGAACTTTTGAACTATTTTTTTTTCCTTTCGTAAAACAAATTCCCATTGCTGCACGTATACTCAGATGAAATATCAGGTTATTCTGACCAGTGGTTCTTTTTTTACAGCCTTCTGAAAGTGCAACTTTAATTATAATCACTCTCTATATTACAACATATTTATAACAATTAATTTCTTAACATGTGTCTGATATACAGTAAAACCTGTACTAAACGAAATCTAAAGGGACTAGACAAATTTTCCGTTTTAGAGGGAATTCCGTTTCATAGAGGTCTCACTAATATAAGAGGATTTAAAATGTATCTAAATATTAGTTAAATTAAATCGATTGTAATAAAAATGACATTTTAAGATTAACAAAATACCATAAATTTTACGCTAATTACGTTTTAATAAAGTGTCACATTTTAAACTTAAGATTTAGTTAAATTTTAAAATTACACAATAACAATAAAAATTATGAAACACAGAAAAGTTAGATGTTTATATATATTTTATTTTAATAATATTACTTTTGGACAATAAATATAAATAAATATCATGATCATTACTTACTCTAAACAATTGATTATCCTTACTCAAAAACTACAAATTTAAGTAAAATACGTTTATTTGCTAAATCTACATTTTAAAATAATCCAACAATTTTTCTGATATTTTTTTATGAATAATTCTTCAATCCGTTAATATTCTCTTATTCTTCAAAAGTTCAAGCATTTCAGCATTTCCTTGACTTATAGTCCAGTCATTAGGTAGTTTTTTTAAAACAAATTCTGGTGGAGTCGTAATTTTTTGCTCCTATATGTTTTTTGAGGTTCTGATTACGAATCTGAAGTTTCCCACCAAAAATTTTTGTTGGAATTTTAGTTATAGCCAAAAACATGAAAAAATGGACTTAGCTTATAACTCAAAAACTATAAACTTTTTTATATTATCATCATGCATAAAATTCAGCACAAAATTCTCTACAAATTATGTCCATACTATTTTTTCGTTACGCGTACCGTTTAGGCGCTGTAACTGGTTGAAGTTTGCGAATGTTTGACTTACCTGCTTGCGCGACTTGAACAATAACAAACCATCCTACTTGTATGAACTAAAATTTACTATGTTACTATTAATACACTTTACTTTTTTAATACACTTTTTCTACCGTAATGTTCCTTGTGCAAATAATTTTTTCATCTGTTATATTAGACATGGAAGTAATTTAGTCCCGAGCAACTCCAGGCATAAGTTCTAGTTATGAATAAAATTCCTTGATTAGTTCTATGAAGGATGATGTTGATGGAAATTTTTAGCCACTTTTCACAATAAATGTTATTTACGAACAACTAAAAGTACTTAGTGTAGTTTTTAATTAAACTTTATTAATTTCTATTAATTAATTTGAATAAATTGGTATCTAGTAACCGAGGGGGAAAAATGACACAAAAAAAGAAAACATTCTAAACTTTACAAGTCAATAACTTCATAATAATAATAATTCAAACTGCAATCATAAATATGATCTTAGTATCTACATATATTACCCAGTCTCTTCACTTTATCTTGCTCGCTTTGAAGCTTATGGTCCAATAACTTTGGAAGATCATCTGTATCTTCCTCGGCATGCAAAGATAAAGACGCCTCAACTAAATGATCGGGCAGTATTGGTTCATCATCATTATCCTCATCACTATTAATTACTTGAATCTTCCTGTTATTGCAGTTGTCTCAACAATGAAGACACAGCACTGAACAAAACAGTCTGGACTTCCTACAGCTGCAATTTCCCGTGCATCCCTTCTTGCACTTGCAGGATATCTTTAGCAGGACAGAGTCAGGGGCAGGGGGCTTCAAAGTTTTGACAAGTTGGAGCCCCTGATTGTTCTTTCCCAACCCCAGTCTTCAGATCTCTTTCTATTGCCAAGCCAGTGTTGGATCTGATGGTAAACTCTTAGGGAATGTTGGTGGGCAGCTGCTTCGGTTGGAGGAAGCGAAGCCATGTTCGAGGCAGATATTGAGTAGCCGCACAATGCCACAAGAAAGCGGTTCTCTGCATCCACAACAGCTTCAGGGGTTATATCTGGGTTCTTAAAAATTTCAATTACTTTGAGGAGATCAGGATTGTTTTTCAAAGTTTGCACAAACTTCATTTTACCATAATTAAATAGAGCTGATGTGGTGTCACATCCGCTCATGTATGAATAAAATATTATCGGCGATTGTTTTTTCTAAAGCAGTGAGAGGAGAAAATATCTTTTCAGCGATTTTCCCTTTTCCTGCTTTTAGGAAATATATGTTGTCAAAGGTAAAAATGCCTATTAAGATGACGAAAAGATCGATATGTTCACCTATGACAACCACAGAAGGATGTGTTGGGGCCAAGACTACAGAAAAGTTCACAATTAAACAATCAGCATCTTCATATGCTTTCTTGCATGCCATGTTTAATGAGGAGAACTTGTTCATCAGGATGGAGATGAGTCGATCCTTGTTCTTCGGATTGGTCAGGAATTGTTCTTGGGAAACAGTTGGTATCATCGTTTCATCAAATATTACTTTGCTTGACATTTGTTTCCGTGTTCTTTTGGCCCGTTCTGCACATTTAGTGCCTCCTATTGTTTCATTTTCAGGATACCCATAGAAAATGACTAGAAGAGTTAATTTGTACTTGGTACGAACATATGTTATAATTATCACAAATTGATGAAAAAGTTGAACCCCGGTTCCAGATGACTCTGTGCAGCAAGTAGCCTCCATCAATAATATACACACTGCTTTCAGCATTAAAATCCTGTGAAGATGGCTTGAAAGCTTTGTATAAAGAAGATTTCGTGCCCTTTTAGAGCTAGTGGTTGCAATCTGTCATTTCTTCTGAATTTCACAGTATAAAAATTACTTCCTTCAGTTCTTTTGATACCAAGAATACCTTCCTCCTTGGCTATGTGACAACTGATTCTCGAGTCTCCAACAACGCCAGTGCTTATTGAAATCAAATTAGAATTTTTTGGGAAAGGATTATAGTGCTTGAACCACTCCACCATTTTCCTGGACTCATCATTATCTTGCTGAACTCTTGAGTCACTGATTTTCAAATGTTGATCAGAGCTGGTCAAATCAACACCCCAGAATTTTTCAATTCCGTCACAAATATGTTGGAGCGCTGTCATTCCCTGAGTCCTCCTAGCCAGCACACTATCACTGACACCACGTTGATGAGTGAGGGCCCCAAATGTTTTCATGTTTTTCATTAATGGCTGTTCACAGGGCTTCAGACAGACGAGTACATTTGCCAAAACGGGTAGAAATACGAAATATAAAGCAGATATGGAACAATAACAGGGCTATGTTCAACTCTCCTAACTTATTAAAAAATTCTTCAGATTTACACTGTTGTTTACTTCACAACCGCAAAAGCGAAATTAAGAACGAATTTTGTGCAGATTATGTTAGTATATTCATAATATAACTGATAAAATCTTTATTTGAGCAAAGAACTTTACGATAGAAAAAGTATATTAATTAAGCAGAAATTTATTAAGCAAGATAGATAATTTCGCGCATACATATAGGATGGTTTGTTGTTGTTCAGCGGCGCAAGCAGGTAAGTCAAACATTCGCCAAACTTCAACCAAATACAGCGCCTAAACGGTAAGCGTAACGAAAAAAACATAAATTGTAGGAAATTTTGTGCTGATTGTTTTGATATATAATTATAATATAAAAAAGTTGGTAGTTTTTGAGTTAAAAGCAAAAACACTAGGGGAAAGTCCATTTTGTTCATGTTTTTTGGCTATAACTAAAATTCCAACAAAACTTTTTGTTGGGAAACCTCAGATTTGTAATCAGCACCCCAAAAAACATATAGGAGCAAAAAATTGTGACTCCACCAGAATTTGTTTTAAACCATCCCTTTTCAGCACCTAATGACTGGACTATTAGGGCAAAATTTTCAATTTCAGGCACTGTATCTAAAGAGGATCCATTTGATTTAATGGAGAGTTCTTCTTTATCGGAAATGTTTTCATTTATATTACATTCATCGTCATCGCTGCTATCTTTGTTCGTATGCCTTTAAATTTTATCATTCACATTATCAATAGGAACCTCTGTTAAAATATCATCGTCGATTGATATGAATTCTTTCGCACTCGTATCGGAAACTTTAGTTTTGTTCAACAAAATCTGTAGATTACTTACATCTATATCTTCAGCTGATGAATAATTTTCGATGCAAACATTTTCAGGTAAATTCGCCTTAACAATTTTTTACTGAAGGATATAAAAATTTTTTTTTTTTGGAAAACGCGCGCGACTTTTCTGTTAGAACAGGTTTTCTAACAATGAAATATTGTGAATTGTTCTTGAAATTCTATCCGTTTCCGCATTAGACAGATTTCGTTTTATGCAGGGATTGTAATATGGATCTTTCTATATTTTTCGACAGGACAAAATATTTTCCCGCTTAAAACAGGATTCCGTTTCTTACAGTGTCCATTTTAAACAGGTTTTACTATCCGAGCTTTCATTTTAAAAAAACCGAAGGAACTGGAATTATTTGTTCGAAATATCGTAAAAAATTTACATTTAATTATATGGCAGCATAATGTGCATAGAGAAAAATTATTACATTTTGTTGCAACGCACGTGAATTTAAATGTAAATTAGGAATGAAAAGTATTATTGTAAAATATGCACAAATATATTTTGAAAATTATTCAAAATTATGATAAGATATACGGAAAAATTATTATAAATAAGAAGCTATTTTTTAAAACATTTTAAAGTGGCTTGAATGTAATTTATGTGCATTAATATGCTTCCAAATGAATTGAAGAAACTCTTTTAAATTTTGATTAATTATTAATTAGAAATCTAAGTAAAACTTTGAAAAGCCCTTTCGTTGTAAGTATCTACTACTTCAGAAGTAGTTATTTTCCCAACTGTGGCGGTTCTAGGTCCAAATGTCTGCCCTGTAGAGCGTTTTGAATGATTTTTTGATTATGCTTGCCACATGACGCAATTTACAAATAGTATCCAAACTATAAACCTTACCATGTTAAAATCTTTGTTAATTGCTTTTGTAGGAATTCTAGTACAGAGTCTGATAATGACGATATCATGTACGCAGTCCATTCTTCAGACGACAGGATATTTAGAGATGAAGCTAGAGAGTCTGAAACAGAATGTGATAGATTATGTAAGTTCTCATTTTTTTAAGTATCAAGAAGTAAACTTATTGGTAATATTTTTAGAAACAAATGCATTTTTAATACTAAAAATTATTTTTTTAAATTTATAAACAACTCTTCTTAAGTTATTAAATAATACCTGGCGTTTACAAGGATGGAAATACCTTCATGACTAATATTTTTAATGAAAAAATACTTTATATAAAATATTTTAATATACCAAATCCCCTTTGACTCCTTATTTGAGCACAAGCGACTTTAGAAAAGTTCCAAAAGGGAGAGTTAAAATTTAATATTGTATTGCAAACGATGGATAAAATCATTCACAAATGAGATTAACGAAATCAGGAAATGTAATTTAATTTTGAAAAGTTTTTCAAAAGGTTTAGTGGCTTTATTATAATAAATTGTTACTGAGAACTTAAATATTAACTTTAAAAATTTAGAAACAAGCTTAGTGAAATTGCTGAAAATAACAATGACTATCATGTCAACTTTGACAACGACGAATATTTTCCCCCACTTACACTATCGGCCCAGACAATCAACAACGATATCAAATTTTCCTATAACAATAAAATATCTGTGTTGGCTTTCATTTTTGTCCATAATTTATCACATTTATTTATCGTAAAATATATTTTAAAAAATGAATGCATTGCATGTTCAGATGCAATGTGTTTTGCATCCTTTAAAGATTTAAAATATATAAAATATCAACAGCGGTGATCTAAAATTCAGCAACATGTACGGCGCGTTGAAGTGAAATTGAAAACTAATAATATTTAATAATCGAAAGTGACATTTCCGATATTATAAAATATTGAATTGCTTCTTACGAGAGCGTACACGAAATCCTATTTAACTACTTTTTTAAGAAAGTCCTTAGATCTAAAATCAGATATTTCTGTCTATTCATTTAACAGGTTGCCATCAAACACGTCGTAATTATGAATATCTTCTTTCACGAGAAACAGGAAGCAATTTTTATTGCTCTCTACGCAGATCTAATCTTTTGACAATCCACTAAAACACTTTGGGTGAAAAATGGAAATTACTTTTTTCATTCATATTTTATGAAGAAAATATAACTTATTCACTTTTCATGAACCGAAATTCGAGCTTCTATTATGTGATCACGAGATATCTATTGTTTGATTACGGGATGAAAAATTTTAAGTTGAATCTCTCAATTACGGCAAGACCAAAACTCAATGTACCCTACCGAAACATGGGAAAAAGGTAAATATAATTTCTTCGCTTTTAAAGCCACTGAAAGATGAGATTTAATGACAATTTCGTCCGACAGTGTATTCGTTATTATTGTGGTTCGTGGCACCAACTAATCTAGAATCGTACAAAGAGCCATATAGTAGGATAGTGCAGCAAAACTATCTTAATTGTCATTCATATGGTCTTTCTTGGGAAATAAATCACATTGAACTAAGTACAGCTTTTGACTAGTACGGAAGCATAAGAAAAATCTTCCTCTGCACTACTCACAAAGATAAATTAAGAAATTGTATGCCGACAATAGTGACCAGCTCAACATGTGAAAAGAATCTTTCAGTTTTTCATCTGTACCTTTCATAAGGAAACATTTATTCACTGGAACAAAATAAGCTAGTTCTATTAATACATTCATGTTGGAAAATAATGCGTATATTTACTCTTTGAAATAAATCTCAAGCCTGAATAATCATTTTTATTATTATATTTTTCCTTTGCGTATCCTTAATATTACCTAGCATTATACAATAATTTATCAGCAACAAGGAAACATCGAATTGAAGTGGAAATAAGACAGATTTATAAATTTTTCATCGAAGTATCTTTTTTAAGACTCCGAAAGTTATTTTTATTGATTACTTCTTAAGAGACCAATAGGTCCAAAATCGAATCAATGTCTTCCTATTTATTTAACTAGCTATCATCAATCACAGGCTCGGTCTGAAGATCATCTGTCACAAAGAAAAAAGGAAGCAATTTTTATGTCCTGCTTCCTAAATCTTTGCTTCTGAAAACCATTCAAATACATCGGGGCGGAAAAGGGGAAATACTTTTTCATCCGTATTTTATAACCACAAATATGATGTCGTTTTTTTCCTTATAAAGCTTTCATTTTGCATGCGTTGTGTGTCTTGTTCTTTCTCCTTCGCCCACCTCACTGGAACACCTCTTTCTTCAAAAGAAAAGAACTCAATAAACACTGCGAAGAAAAAAGCCTTAGTAATGCCAGAGGTAGAGTCTTGGCGGAGCAGAACAAAAATGAAACCTTAGGCGATTTTTTTTCTTCCATTTTGTTGGAAAAAATTTCAATTTCAAATGTTTATATTTTGAACATTCTTTTCTTTTCTCCTTCTCCTTCGATGGAAAATGTGTGCGCTGTAGAAAAGAATTTTTCTCTCTTGCATTATTCTAAGTTTTTAGAGTAAAAGCGTTTTGAAATGTGGAATTTGAAATGCCGGTTGAGCAACCAGCGCCGCTTGTAATTTTGGTTTCATGTTATTCGGTATTGACGTTTCTTTTCAAGAAAAAAGCCATTTCTTTTGTGCAAATACTTTGAACAGTATTTGACAGCTTTCAATGGAATTTGGCTTTCAGGTAATTTTAACGGACCTTTCGTGTAACCGAATAAGGTAAACATTTCTTTTACTCAAAGTGCAGCATTTTTCCATCATAAAACCATGATTGCTAACCGCAGGAAAGCAAAATTTTTTATCATTGCATTATGAAAGGAACTGATATAATTCAGTATAAATTTATAAAGAAACGTTTCTTTGTAGCGTATGATTTCGTTTATTAAATTAATATTGACTTGATATTTTTGTCTACTAATACGTGATGGAATTTTTTCTTATCTAAAATCACGTAACGAAAAAGCACTTATAAATCATTGCACATAAAATTAGTTTCATAATTAATTATGAGGCTTAAAACGCTGCTTCATAGTTATGAAATAAGCCGTTAATCCAACAAATAAAAAAATGCAGCTACAACAAACAAAAATATTAAGCTCTGAAAATGAAACATGCATTAAGAATACTTTTGCGAAGAGTTTGTCTCACATCTTGAGATATGATGACATTTGATAATTATTACATGAGAACACTGATACTGATTCTTTCTTTCGTTATTCAATTTAATGCGGAATATAAACCATATATCTTAGTACTACAGTTTTCAACGTTCAATATTTGGGCCTTAAGAAAGCCCTTTTTTTCTTTTTACAATTTCGATAATTAGATGAATTCAGTGTTGAAATTTTTGCCGTTTATTCTCGTCTTCATACGTGTCCCTTTTAATTTTATGTTAACTTTGAACACGTTTTCCGCCCAATTCGAGATTCTCTGAATTTGTATCTGCTTATAAAATGCCTGGACAGAATTGTTTTGAGGAAATAAATAAATTCTCCGACATCCGTTGTTTGTAATGACATTCTCATTCACGTGCCTTCAAAACTCTACTTCATTTTAAACAAGAGCAAGTCCAAAGAATATGTACGAGTTTCCTGGTTTGTTTACTTATATTTAAAAACTTGACTTTATCTTCTTTTATGTTGAACTTCCGATTTGAAGATCCATTTACTTAGCAACAGGAAAAACGTATTACAGGAATATAAACAAACCAGAAAACTTGTCCATAATGAAAGGTTTTGTAGTTTCAGAAATAAAAACTATATTTATAAAACGCTAAGGTACGTGGCACAGAAAAGAATTTAATTTATCTTTTGCCGATGGCAACGATCTATTTGTTAACAGAACAGAAACGGTAGCCTCCGCCATGTTAGGCATAACTTCATAGGCATAGTCTGTTACTACAATCGTTCTGATGCAAAATAGCTTTTTCTCGAAAAAAAAATGACTTTAAGATGAAGAATTCATAATATTTCTTGCAATATAATGAAACTTTGTATAAATTACTCAAAAGAGATCAGTTAGAAATGAAGCAGATGAGCTTAGGCGAGCCAGAGAACGTTTAGATCAGCGTCAAAATAGTTTAAGTCAGCGAAGATAAAATCGTGTCGATTCACAAATTAAGGCGAACATCACGGAACTTACTATTGTAAACATTGTACATTGGCTACTTTTTTATTATACGTACCTCACTTGGCGCCTGTTTTCGTATTGTCAAATTTTCTTGGAATGCTAAATCGCCAGTGTGGAATAAACTTATACAGGGTGTGTTAACTTTCAACTTTGAAATAAAATAACTTTTAGATCTTTGCAGATACTTCTACAATCTTTTTAATTTGAAAGAAGATGGAAAAACAATTTAAATGATAATGTCTTCATAGTGAGAAATTTCATAGGAAGAGTAAAAAAAAATCTTCTCTTGAGCTTATCTTGAACATAACCAAAAGTTTCATGTTTTGTTATTACTTCATTTACCTTTGCCTTATAAGGTTTACGTCGGTATTTTATAGTTGAAAACCAATTTCATTGAAATAGCATTTTAACCACATAAATATCCCATTTAACAAATAAATATATGTTATTAGGTTTATAATGACGATTTAGAAGACATATTGAAAAGGGGTGAATGTGACTTTTAAAATTTTCTTTTATGCCCACTCTCATTGCTCGTATTCCTAGCGACATCTAGTGACATTCTGAGAAGCTACTTCTCTTCAAAGTCGTAGATTAATTAAAACTCGCCCTGTATATTTGTCCCCATATATACAGGTGAAGAATTAAGGAGTTCATTAATTTTTCTCTGTATTAACTTGTCGTTATAAATTTATTCATTACGATTCTTCCAGAATTTCTCAGTGCTTAAAAGTTTTTCGTTAATTTTTTTGCTACAATATATGATCCTTATAGTCTTTTATCTAAAAAGAGAGCATAAATAAAAATTGTTTCCTATTTGTTGTACAGATATGCATTATAAACTTCAGAAAGATGCTTTTCCTTGGGAAATGTCAATTCATTTATTTTAGTTTAATGAATAACTGTATCTTTCCTTATATACATATGTAAGGATTATGAGGAAACAAGAATCAAATAATTGTTTGAAATTTTCCTTCTACCTAGAAGTCATTTAAAATTATATTATGTAAATCTTAGTAATAATATTATACAAGACTGATTATATTTTCAGGGAAAACATATGAAAGCTGCCAATATGAGGATACAAAGCGATGGAAAGCTGAACATTCTGTTTTAACTTAGAAAACATATGTAAGTAATAACAACATGGATGATCTATGCCTAATCAATGATATTAGGAAAATTCCGAAAAGTTTTGTTTCCTCTGCCAATGTATCGTTATTGCTATGATACTGCCCGCTAATTAGAAAAGTATGTAACATATTCGCCTAATGTTCTGTTCAAAGTGCCTAGCTGAAATCAACCTCCGTTATTTTTATGTCATGATTTGT
>BGPR01019582.1:3377-13560 GCA_013235015.1 Araneus ventricosus
ATTTTCTTTAAAATAATCTTAAAAAGTAACATGACGAAAATATCTCATAATAATTTTTGAACATGAACGAAAATCTTAAAAAACTGCATTGATTCCAAATATAATACTTTTTCCAACTGAATACAAAATTCCTTGACAATTTTCGATGAGGCATTTGAATTAAATCACACATTTTTGGCAAAATAAGGAAAACCAAAATCCATACAATAATATCAACAAAACGAAAGATTTTTAAATTTAATAAGGATTTTTTAATAGAATCGGATAGTATAATTATTTAGTTTTCGAAATAAATTATCTTTGAAGCGTTTAATAAGAGAAAAATAGCTTAAATTGAAAAAAATGTTGAAATAATTTCTTTTTTTTTGCGTAAAATCACCAAAAAATATTGAGTAAGTAATTTGGAATTAGTTACTTCAAATTGACCGCGCATTTTTTTTTTTATTTTGACTCAATATTAGCTATTTTTAGAGGTATGTTTACATTAATTTTTCCACGAAAAAGTCAAAAATTCTATTGAATAATTTCACTGTTTTTAAATCTAAAATTTTAAAATGACACGAATTCAAAAGAATATAATATCTCAATTATTTCGATTCACCAGTAAATTTTAAAGGTGAGAATTCCAAACAAATTAAATTGCATTTTTGAATTATTTATCACAGCTATTTCTTTATCATCAGCTAATAATTTATTATTCTTTTATTCATATTGTAACAAAAATCTTTCTGTGGGTGTATGGTGTAAACACTCCAACACGCAGGATAATGGAGAATGCAGGTTTATTCACAAATGTGCAGGAAAGCACGTAGAACAGGTAACAGGAAACAATAGATCTTGCACAGATTAGCAACGTAAACAGGCAACAATTCACAGGTCTGTTAACATAACAACATATGTTAACATAATAACATAACAATAACATTTCAGCACTTTGAGATTTAGCAACACAAACAGTCAGCAAATCACAAATAACGACAATAACAGCACTTTCAATAGCGCTCAGCTCACCGGCTTTCTAGCTCGCACTGCAGACGAAACTCTAAAGTCGTTCCATTGGATCATCACACTACTGTCTGTGATCCAAGTGCGATTCTTTTATAGTCTCCCCGACAGGCCGTGACGTCACATGGAATCATTTCGTACATTCAAGCGTATCTCCTCTCCTAATAGAGATATCGAGAAAAGGATCGCATTTCCTGGAATCTTCGATTTGTCGTCAATGTCAGGAGTCCAGTCTAGGCCAGGCTGCTGCCAGTCATCCCATACTTACCCCTCTAAAACTCTCTTCCCAACCAGAAGACTAACATTTCTGGGAAGCGACTTTCCATGTTCATAACAATATAATACCCAATTATTTTTGGTAGGATGCATCTATATCTAATGACGAAAACAAGTATTTAAAAGTAATTAAGTTCCATTCTATTCAGTTGAAGAAAAGTACCTGTATCTAACAATGGGGTTGCGACTGGGGAAGGCAGGGGGGTAATTGATGCTGAGGGCTCCAGGTTTAGGGGGCGCCATGGAGTCGAAACATTACTGAGTTTATATCATTTTTAACCATCTCACACCGAGCGAGGCGGTCCCGAGCGATCTAAAATTCCCCCTAACAGCGAAAAATGCCGGTCTGAGGCGCTTGACTTCTTTTGAGGGGAAGTGAGGTTCTGAGATCGCTTAGGAGATAAGCGAGGTAGGGGGTCCAGTTATCCTCGCCAACCGCAGATCATTCAAATGCGCCTTGAGGGAAGGTTATAGCAGGGGGTGGGGTAAATGACCACCCAGGTTGGGAGAGTCCAACCGATCTCAAAGGGGCTAGAAGAAAAATATCGCCTCGGGATTAAAGAGTTAAAGCAAGATAGGATGAGAGAGCTCAAAACTAAACTATACAATGGGCATCATTTGCTCTTGCTAAACCACTGATGACGACTGGGGTATAAAAATCATATTATGATCCTGCTGCCACTTACCCTAACTATACCACTAGTCATGTTCACAAAACTTAAAGGCATTTATGTCACTTTTAAAGTCACATACGATGAGAATGAGAAAAAATACTATTCCCAGGGAGCCATTCACACAAGCTAACCCTTTGCGGGGCAAGGCATTAAATGTTTTGAAATATGATGAAAAAACATCATGAATGGGTTTAGTTTATTGTCTAGACACAGAATCTACAAAATTTTTTTTAAAAAAACTTACTCCATTCCGAGGGGGTCGTCCCCCTTTGGGGTCACCCCCTTAGATACAGCGACCTTGATACACTCTAAAAATATTGTTGAATCTTACAAAAAATCATAAATTAAAACTTCAAGAATAGTGGAGGAAAGTTTTCGAGTTAATTTGCTAAAATTGTAAACGTCCAGAACTGAAAAAAATCTTATCTCTGAGTTAAGGAATTTTCGCAAACTTTATCTCTAATAATTCCTATTCCGAAACGAAACTTCATAAGGCTGCTATATACACTCCAAAAGGAGTACTATTAGCCCTATCCTAAACCTATTATTTTCCATTTATAGTTGAATTTAACGGTTGAGAAGCGAGTGAAATTAGGTGCGCCTTCAGCTGGCACACTGCGCGGCGAAGGGCTAAATCGCTTATGATGACTGAGGGGAAGGGCGGAAAAAACCTAATATGACCTGGGCGCCACTTACCCTTGCTACGCCACTGGTATCTGAATCATTTTACATACTTTATACAGTATTACAATTATTTATTTATAGAAAATTTGGTATGCATCGTTTAATCACTTGTTTTTTTCTAAATTTTCAGATTATAGAAGAGCTAAACAATTCTCTCGCAGTCTTTCGAGACCATCTTGTCCACATAGCCAAGCAGCAGGACTGTCCTGAAATCCGGGATCGAATCCGAGAAACTCGTAGAAAGTGCCTGGATTTTTGCATCTCAGCTCACGAAATCATTATGCCTCAAATCAGAAGGTAAATCCCATACACAAGCCATATTTCACATAAATTTGGACTTTTGTATTAGAAATAGTTGAACTCGTAGATAATTCCCAATGTCTTCGATGTACAGTAAAACTTCGATTAACCGTGACTTGTTTACCCGCCATTTTCTATTATCCCTCATCGTCTAAACAAATCTTACAATCTTACCTATGAATTGAAGAAAATACCTGTTAAATGGGATTCAATATTATAAACAGATTTCAGACATTCCGATGGGTGTTACATTTTCCAGTTCACTTGCCAATGCTTTCTTGCACTTTCTTGAGGATAAAATTATTAGAAATAATCTAATTTACGGTTACAGTCTCATAGATGATCTGCTTATTTTAAATTCTGACAACTTAGATGTCATTATTAATTGTTATCCAAAAGAACTTAAACTTAATAAAACGAACTCTCATCAAAATAAAGGTACCTTTTAAGATATTAAAATAGAAATTTCTAAACATAAAACTTTGATAGGCCTTTTTGATAAAAGAGCTGTATTTAGTTTCAAGTATAAGAATATTTGTGATTATCATTCTAATACAGATTCTAGGTTTTTAGAAACTTAATTTCTAATCAAGCTGACAGAATTAAAAAATATGCACTAATATAAATAATTTTTTATTGACTTCCAGTGCTTTTTTAAAGAATCTCAATGATAATCATTTCCCTTTTAATATTCACGGCATTAAAGATCTTATCCTTGAAAGCAGACTGGAATATAAAATCTAAAAAAATATTCTTTCTTTCTTTATTGATTCATACATAGAAACTAAGGGCTTTTATTAAATTGTCTAAATGATTTGATTCTCCCCCCCCCTTCTTGTTTTAACTTCTACTGTTTTGCTTTTCAATTCGAATGCAGATGGCGCCATGGTTCTATTTTTTCTTTACAAAAAAGGGGGAAGGGGATTACGTATTTAGGCGGGAAGTTCGCTTTGGTATGTGATAAAGTGAAGACATTTTATCTCTCTTCTAAGCGTGTTGTGAGTTTATTTTTATGAAGGCTGTTATTCAGCCCGAAGGCTAATATTTTTTAATCAATCTTATTAGCGTTTTATGCTTGTGTTTGCTTTTCCTTTTTCTCTTAAAATAATGCTTATTAGATGGTATCAATCTCCTTTGACTTTTGTTGGGAAATTTCGGGCTAAGAGAAGCTATATTTTGCGTAATGCAAGCGTCTTACAGAAAAATTCCCCAAATATTTTGAATCCACTTCTAATATAGTCCTTAGCCCTTGACAAAGTGGACTAGAATAGATTCCTTGTTTGTTTAATTCGATTCTCTCTCAGTATTTTTTCTTAGTTTTGCGCTTTCTTTAAAGATTTCGATTTCCATTACAATCTTACCTGTTATTTCTGTACATTACTACTCTTATATCGAGTTAATATTGATCGTTTTATAAAATTAAATACAATATGTAGGTATTATTTATTCACTTTTAAAGGCTCTTGTTTTCATTTTCTTCCCAAGCCATCAGGGAAATCACGCTACTGTACAAATGCATTAAGAGATTTCGGTTATCCGTCATAGTCCTGACCCGGACGGTGAGGGTTAATCGAAGTTTTAGCGTATAAAAATTCAATATTTCATTTGTACTTATGACTTGAGTTTTTTATAGTGAATCCTCGAATTATAAAACAATTCTGTTTGATATAGGAGTGCCATAGATACTAACAAATTTTCATAAAACTCCTAAATTCCGATTCAATATGTACATATGAAGTCAATGAAGGTAGAATGATAAGGTTAAAAAAATGTTTTTACTACTGTTTAGTTTCTTCTTAATTTGTTATTCTTTTATTCCATACATTCGAAATTTGACATTCTTATGACCACGTGTTTCTTCTTCACAGTGAGCTGAGTAGAGACACAATTATTCTAACCTTGCTGGCGTATTCAATAACATTTGTAACTTATCTCCTTCACATGTTATTAATTTTACTTACTTTTTCTTTTATTTATATATAGTACAGATTTAGTTTTACTTTTTCTACAAAAATAGCCAGGAATTGTGTTAAATGGTTGTGATGAAAATATAATAAACAGATGAATACTTCTAATTAAATATTCTAAAAACTTTGCGTTAAAAAATTATCTTATTATTTTATATTTATAATCAGAGTAGAAAACTAATCTTTCACAAAAAGTTTTTATCTTTTTGAAATTAAAATGAAAATCCATCCATGGAGATACAATTATCAGCATTTTTCAAATATTCAATGTCTTTAATCTTCTATCTAAGTAAACTACTAAAATAGTCTTATATTACTCTAATTTCGATTTAAACATAAATAGTGTAACAAAATTGTCTTGTGGGTGTACGTGAATGCAATCCAATAAGCAGGATTTAAAAAATAAAGCTCTTTATTTTACAAATATTCTGGGAAAAGAAACGTATCGCAAGTATTCAAACAGGCACTTGTAAAAATTCACAGCAGAGATTACCGATAAATCTCAACACAGCGCTCAAAGGTTTCTTATCAGCTCACCAGCTTGCTTGCTGATCAAAATCCAACTGACTGTTATTGGCTTGAGAGCTTGCCTTTATACTATTCAACAGGAAGTGACTTCATTACGTAGGACGTGACGTAATCTCTAGAAAGTTCATGAAACCAGTAGAAATAGATTGAAAGTCGAGGTCCTTCTAGAAAATTCCTTTTATCGGCAAAATGGCCAACTTTGCCGCCAAGTCGTCACAATGGGCACCAAATTTGTCGCCAAGGTCGCCAAATTTATCCCCAACTCGCCAAGTTTAGCATATCAGGGAAACGACTTTATAGCTTTGTAACAATAGAATAATATTTAATCATTTTCTTTGAACTGCCAAAAACGATAATTTTCACCTAACGTATTTATTTTTAACACCAATGGCTTTTCTCTTATCTTAGTGATGTATCCGAAGGTATACCTGTCGACAGTCAACAATTGGTGAACTTGGTGTGTTGCACACAACTGTTCCTCAGAGAGCTCAAGAAATGTCATAACTTAGTTCAAGCCAATCCTATGGATATGACCGCCTACTATGGTAAGTAGAATCTTCACACTGTTGTAAATCCATACATACTATTAAAACCATTTAACCATCTATTGCTCTATATCAACATGATATTTATTAGTTAAATTATCGGTAGTGTCTAAACTGGGGAGTTGGAACCCTAAGCCCATTAACCCTAACCCTGTTACTTCAATGTACCTTTGCTCAAAATCTGTTATAGATTCATGTTTCAAACTTTTTATACGAGTAAAGTACATCTTTCTCATTATACTAAAATGATTTTTTTAATTCAAAAATTTGTTTTTTACAAATTGTTTTGTGTCAAAACAAAAAATGTTAAATTGGCCATTTCGATGCACCTTTTCTCAAAGTTTGTTATAGATACATGTTTGAAATTTTTTATACAAGCTAAGTACACCTTTTTCATTATACTGAAATGAGCTTCTGGTTAATTTTTAATTTTTTATAAATTCACAAACTATTTAATTAGACATAGTGAAATTTTACCCTATTTTGATACAAAAAAATTGTAAAAAATAAAATTTGGGTTTTTTTAAAAAAAAACGCTCATTTCAGTATAATGAGAAAGATGTAGTTAACTTGTATAAAAAATTTTAAACATGTATCGATAACAGATTTTGAGAAAAGGTATATCGAAATGGCCAAGTTCCCATTTTTTGTTTTGACACAAAACAATTTTCAAAGAATAAATTTTTGAATTCTTTTCTCAAAAATCTTTTCAATATAATGAGAAAGATGTACTTTATTTGTTCAAATCTAATAGCAAAAAATTTAACAGATTATAAATGTTGCAAATTATCTACTTCATCATATATGTTGGATGATTGAATAATATAATGCTTTGAAACACTAAATTAAGTAACTTAAAAATAAATTTCCAAAACATTATCAAGAAATGTGCTTTAAAAATTTTTTTAAAGGAACTGAGCATCAAAGTTGTCCAAATATTATTTTTTGTGCAGAGTAAAAGCTCCGATTTATTATTTCTTAGTCATTATGTGTAAGACGGAAAAAAATCAAATCATAATAACATCGAAATTAAAATGAAACGAAAAACACGTTATTAGAAAACAAAGTAAAAACCAAATATCCGAGATCAAAATCTAAAAACTATCAAGTTGAAACGGATAGGAAAAAATATTACACGAAGTTAAACTTTTCAAATGAAATAAAAAATGGCTTCTTTCAAAGACCTAAAGTCAGAAACAGGTTTTAAATGTATAAAATATCCAACTTCAGAAAAATGAAACTCTATTTTGGAGTTAATACATAAAAGAAGGCAAATTTGTTAATCATAGCTGTAACGGTGGAAAAAAATAATGTGATTTAAGCGATTTGAAGAAACAATGAAATTAATTTCTTTACAACAATGAAATGTATTGTTGTAAATCGCATTAAAAAATTTTTAAATTGGGAGGAAGTTTCACCACTACTAAGTTATTATCATTGAAAGTATTTTGCTTTTTTAATTTTAAGATGATGCACATTCGAAAGTATATAATCGCGAAAAAACGCTAACATTCCGTTCACTTTTCAATTAACTGAGATTTAAATTGAAATTTTTAAAAAAAATCGCACCGAGGTGCACATTCTCATCCTGCAAAGTATGTTTGTACCAAATTTCGTAGCTCTATGTCCACTGTACAGCACCAATAGACAGAGAGTCGATTTTATTAGTAGTAGAGAAAAACTAACGCATATTTTAAAAGTAAATATTTAGAGGTGCAATGTATTCTAAGTAAATATGAAAGTTTATTAAATAATTCATTTTCAAACACAATTACGCTAACATAAATTGAGAAAAAAATGATTTAGGTCCAAAATCATCACAGACGTCTAGTAGCGGTTGGAGATAATTACGGAATCTTATCCAGGATACTAGAATAACTCAAACAGCTCATAAGATAGCTCATATTAGGCAATATACCGGTACTTACTGCCTGGATGGCATTATGAAGGTTAATGGTTGTGGGCTACAAATGTTCGCGACACGCGACAGTTATTACGATAGTCATCAGTGGTGAAATAAACACCGGTCAGTAAACACCCATGTCCATCGCATAGAAAGCTCGTGATAATTAAGATGTACATTATTTTCAGAGGAAAAGTATGTTGAGGTGATTCGATATGTTCAGTGTTTCATAGTGTTGTAAAATTAATCGTAATCGTAGATTTTAATCATTTTTATTCAGATGCATAACATTGAGTACACTGTAAAAAAAATCCCGTACAATTTACGGTTTTAAACTGGCAGCTGGGTTGGTTGTGCAAAACCGTAAAATTTACGAAGTAAATCCGTAGGCACAACGGTTTTTTACCATACAGGAACATGTTTTTCCCGTAAAAGTTACGAAGTAAACCCGTAGTCACAACGGTTTTTTACCGTATGAAATCAAGTTTTCTCCCTAAAAATTAAGACATCGAAGTAAGTGACGTCATCGACTGAGTTGAGTTGTTTTTCTCCTTCTGATCGAGTTGAGTTGAAATGTGCTGATGTGTATTATCAATTAGGAATATTAATTAATCAAGGCTTAATTATTAATTTCAATTAGTTTAATTAATATAATTTTTAATTGAACTTACTTGGACGATTTCGATGCAAGATGGTGACAAAACTTCTAACTCCTCCGAGCCGGGGATCGAAACCGCGTTCATAGAAATAAAAGGCTGTCGCTCTAACCACTAGACCACCGGCGATTTCAAAAAAATGAAGTAAAAATAATCTATTTGAGTTTTAGTCACTATAGCTTTAGTGGCGCCACCTAGTGGTGTAAAAATCAACTATTTCCAGAACATGTGTTTTAAGGTTAGCTTTCATGAGTGACAACAGGTTACTGCAACATGTGTAAACAATAGCGGAGATGGAATCCTATTAAAAACATGAAATGAATGCAATAAAATTACATTTAAGAAAAGGGAAAGTTATCGTATGGAAAGCAATACCGTACGACGAAAAATAGAATTTGAACTGACGGTTGTAAACCGTTTATGGCTGGAGCGGAAAACGGTGAAAAACCGTTTTGTCAACAAAACAGCTTTAAACCGTCAAATATACGGAAAATGTCCGGGAAAAAAACGGATATTTTTTACAGTGTATATATGAACAAAAGCACAATTATTTACAAGGAAACAGAATATTTACATTCAAAAGCATAGCAAAATGGTTCGTAGTTGGAATTCCCTTTTAAACATTAAACTAAACAGTAAACTAGTTGCCATAATCTGTAGCAGCTCTCTCTACGTATGATATTATCTTTGTTGTCGCGAAGTTTAGTTTCGAAAACTGGCAACAAAAAGAGTTGTTGTTGTAGAAACGATACGGAAGAATAAAGTACGATGTTTGTTATTCGAAACGCCTTCTTTCTTTTGCATTTAAATATGACTAAATCGTTCCTGAAATATAATTTAATTTATTAATTCATCCCATGTATACAAAAATTACTACAAATCTTAACTAATTTACCAAACGATAAAAGATGATCAAATAAACAAAAACAGGAAGTGGATAATATATTGGCAGTGGCAACATTTAGGATTCAATTTATCAGTCCAAGATTAGATGAAAATTTTGTGAAATGATACGATTTATAGAATGAAGCTTCACATGATTGAAATATTGATTCAAGGCTTTTGTATATTATGAAATACTGAAAATTCTTTTGCATTTAACATATTGGATAATCTAAATTCTTACTTTATCTTCTATAGGTGCTTGAAATCCCAATTTATATTTGACCTCAGAAACTTTTTTTTTGATTCTTGAATATTTATGATTCAATTCATTCATTGTTTTCAGCTTTTGATGAACTGTTCCAGAATTCTCTCAAAAATTAATAACAATTTTGCTCCATTTCTGAACTGGAAATTTCTTAAAGTTTCTGCTTAATGTTATTTTGGTGTTAAATGATATACATGAAGTTTCGTATTATGCGAAAGGACAAAGCAAAATAAAAAGATAATTTAAAGTCATATAATTTTAAAAATTTATGGGTACCAGATATCAATCCCAGGATAAAAAAATTTTTACAAATAAATATAGAAAAAAGATGGAAAAATTCTTATTGGAAATATTCAGTAACTTAAAGATTATTTTTATGGACTGGTTTACAATATGAAATTACTAGCAACTAATGGCACATTCCAACACTAAAATCATTAGTTCCTCGAATAATGTCACATTTCTTTATAAATTATTAGCCGCCTGTGGCAATCA
>BGPR01019582.1:13570-29031 GCA_013235015.1 Araneus ventricosus
TTTTTTTAATAGCAGCCCGTGGGTCACTAAATCAGTGGCGTCACTTGGAAAGGGGCGAAGGGTGTGGTAAAACGGGTACCAATAATTTGGAAAAACAGAAAACCTGTTAGCAGAAAAACTTGACAGTTGACCCTTTTTTCATTGGTTTTTTTTAAGTGAAAACGTCTTTCCGCTCGTTACGGTGATAGTCGGTCGAACTGTCTTGTGTGGCAAAATATCGTCAGATTTGAATCGATAATAACTACGAGACTAATAATGCGAAAAGAAGGGTTGACCCCACAACGGATAGATCATAGCTGTAAGAGTTTGTCGCACCGTATTTTTTGCCTGTGACGACATCGCATCCGTGTAGGCGCATGCGCGTGATTGTTATGAATTCGCTTTATGTAATATTATAAATAAGTGTAGCGTGGAAACGCGTTTGGCTAGGAGTTTGATTCTGGTGTCATTTTAAAGAGCTTGAGGAGTATTACTAGGACCCAAAATAAGACACTTAAAATATTTATCAGAATATAAGTAAAAATCGGTATTAAATTGAAAACTTCAAACTCCGCATGTTTTTTTAAATTATAACGTGCGGAGTTTTCTTTCGAATTGTACGAAACTTACGGAATACTTGACAATACGTAAAAGAAACATTATATTAAAATTTGAATTCAAACATTTGAATATTACGGGAAATATGAGCAATTGTAGTGAACAATGTTTTACTGCGCATACGTGAAATGTAGTTCTATATACTGTCAGTAGATGGCGCCATCAAAATTTACTCTAAATAAAACATAAGAAGGGCGCAGTACGGGTCCGGGCCGTAGATTTGGCTTGAAAACGTCGTGATAAAATCATAAAACGAGTATTTCGTATTAATATGTGATTTAATTATCAATCTCTTTAATACAATATTTACACAGAGTAGAATCAGGTTACAGAATAGAAAAATCACAAACTACCACAGACCCTTGCTACATGCGATAAACTTGTGATTTATTTATGCTGTAACCATTATACTCTGTGTAAATATTGTATTAAAGAGATTGATAATTAAATCACATATTAATACGAAATACTTGTTTTATGTTTTTATCCCGACGTTTTCATGTAAACTCTACGGCGCGGACCCGAGCTGTGCCTCTCTTATGTTTTATTTAGAGTAGCTTTTTTCGCTTTTAAAATTCTCACAAGATATTTATGTTTCCTTTCTGTTTAACAACTTTCAATTTTGCCTTCAAGAGCAAAAAATAAAGATCAGCTTCAAATAATTGATGAAATATGTTAGATATTACAGAACAAATATGAAGCGTCGTAGGCTCAATTCCACGTACATACATTGTTGATGAGAAAATATAATTATAATAGCATAATGATGAAGTTGAACTAGTAAACATTTCTTGGAGCATACGCCGAGGCTGCCAATTAGTTCACCTCTGCCAGCTGGTACATCCCCATTCTACCATGTAACGAATATGCGTGACAAGTACACTGTAAAAAAAATCCCGTAAAATTTACGGTTTTAAACTGGCAGCTGGGTAGGTTGTGCAAAACCGTAAAAGTTACGAAGTAAGTCCGTAGGCACAACGGTTTTCTACCATACAGGAACAAGTTTTTCCCGTAAAAGTTACGAAGTAAATCCGTAGTCACAACTGTTTGTTACCGTATGAAATCAAGTTTTCTCCGTAAAAATTAAGTCATCGAAGCAAGTGACGTCATCGACTGAGTTGAGTTGTTTTTGTCCTTCTGTTCGAGTTGAATTGCATGAATGTGCATTATCAATCAGGAATATTAATTAATCAAGGCTTAACTATTAAGTTCAATTAATATAATTTTTAATTGAACTTACTTGGACGGTTTCGATGCAAGATGGTAACAAAACTTCGAACTCCTCCGAGTAGGGGATCGAAACCGCGTTCATAGAAATAAAAGGCAGTCGCTCTAACCACTAGACCAGTTGAGACTTCATAAAATACAGTAAAAATAATCTATTTGAGTTTTAAAGTCACTATAGCTCTAGTGGCGCCACCTAGTGGTGTAAAAATCAACTATTGCCAGAACACGTGTTTTAAGGTTACGGAGATGGAACCCTATTAAAAACATGAAATGAATGCAATAAAATTGCATTTAAGAAAAGGGAAAGTTATCGTACGGAAAGCAATACCGTATGACGAAAAATAGAATTTGAACTGGCGGTTTTAAACCGTTGATGGCTGGAGCGAGAAACGGTGAAAAACCGCTTTGTCAACAAAACAGCTTTAAACCATCAAATATACGGAAAAAGTCCGGGAAAAAAACGGATATTTTTTACAGTGTATATGACGGACTGTCATAGGTCAGATGCAACGATATGTTAGAAACCTATTAGCCAACGTCCACTTGGAAATATTTTTTGATAAATTCGACGTCATATATTCAATATTTTCGATTTTCTATTCTTTCTTTTATGAAATAAAAAATGAGTGTAATAAATCAACGCGTGGGTCATTTAAAAATCCTTCGTGGATCAGTATCTGACCCGTGGGTCATAGGCGATTAAATATTTGTAGAAACAATGAAATGGTTTAAATTTCATTATAGCAATGAGAATTATTATTGAAAACTATACATAAAAAATATTTTTTAGAACATTGTCAAAATTAAGGAAAAAAACTGCACGATCGTTAAGGGGATATACGGCTCTTAAACCCCGAAAAAATGTGGGGGAAACTGTCAAATTCGATATATTATATCTCTGAAAAAATGCAATTCAAAAATTCACTTTTTTTTTCTAGAAAAATACCTGTTCTTTCTCTTATATTACACGCATTTTCAAAACTTTTTATTGATATGTATTTATTTGAGAGAGTAATAAATATGGTTACAATTTTTGAAGAAAAAATAAGATAGTCACCTCGCGCGCAGGATTAGAGATAAAATATTGATCTAAACACAATATTTTGGGTATCTAAGTAATCCAAACAGTCTGCTTAAGAAACTGAACCACAATTTATTAACATTTAAATTTAATTTCTATTTCATATACCAATTTTAAATAAAAATGTTAAAAATAGTTAAAATTTCAACTTTTCTAACTCACCCAAAAAACATCTTCGGAGAAAATATGTACAAAAATTGTAGTTCAATTTGTGGAACATAGCACAATACATATTCAGTGAAAATTTTATGTAAAAATATTCAACAGTTCTTGAGATATTGTGCTCGCAATATAATAAAAACACATTTTGAGATATGGCGCTTTAAAGATATGGCCATTTTCAATGATGTTGAATAGCTGATACATTTTTCTTCATAACCTTCATAATTATGGGAATTTTCGAACACGGGGTGTTTCAAATTGTTCAGAAAAGACTGGGAAATAATATATTTTGTTTTCATAAAATCGAAAGTTTTTGAGGTTTAACAGTCATATGCCCCCTTAAACTGATTTTTTGAATTTTTAGATGGTGTAAAACTGATTTTCGTTCATTAATATGTTCCGATGTTATCGCGGGTAGACGTCAACATTTGGTTTAATTTTTAATTAATTAAAATTTCAAAAAATCGTTCCAAAATACATATTCCCCAGATAGCAATTTTAGTTTGCAGCAAATTTGTCACGACAAGTGTGCAAGTGTGAAACAAGCTTGCAGGAAGTTAACGCAAGCCTCGAAGTCACCATAGGACGAGCTTGCATTGCAAATTATAGCAAAAACAGACTACGAACACAACCAGGGATAGAACTCGCGACCTCCCGGTTCCGAAGCGGAGACGCTAACCATTGAGCCAGCTGAACTCTGAGAGGCGAAGATAGATTTCGCTAATACATCGTTCGATTCGATTCGTATACGATTTATTTTAAATTTTTTTCTTGATTTCATTAATTTTTTGAGTTGAGAATATGATTTGAAGTCAAAGAGAGAGCGATTTTCGCTAATAACTACGTTTGGCTAGCAGAATAAATTATGAAATTAGAGTTCAAAAGTAATTACTTTAAAATGGGACAAAATGTCTAAGTTATTATTTTTCAACAAACACTGACTGTTTTTCAGATTTAATTTTGTTTATAAACGTTAAAATTTCAACATTAATTAAAAGGCGATATATTTTTCTTTAAAGTGCGAGTGATTTATTTAGTAAAAAGATGGAAAATGTTTCAAATTTTTTTTTTATAAAAAAGTTATTTTTTTCACAACATTGATTTATTGAATTAACAAAAAGAAAGGTGGTCTAGGAGATGCTATTAAAAATCGGATGTTTTTTTTAAAACAGAGACAAAGATAATTATCTCTTTATTGTGCTATCTTTGCTTGAAGCTTGTTTTGCAAATTTGCTGCAAATTTGATTTGCAAAGGAAGGTGGCGCTATTTGTCACATCGAACTTGCAGCAAATGCGTTGCAAGCGAGGGTGGCACTAGTTGTCACAGCGAAATTGCTACAAGTTTGACGCGTCACATTTTGCCGTGACAAGGGAATATCAAGTCAAAATCAAACTTGCTGCAAACTTACGTGCTATCTGGGTCTCACCTCCCAAGTATTTGTGTGCCAATTTTTAGCTCTAGGTCCAATGGTCTGACCTGTGGAACACTAACACACACACACATATTCGCTTTAATTGGCAGTTGAGATATTTCTTTCTCAACTCGTTGCGAACTTGAAAATTCTATAATTCAAGGCACAAATTATTTTAACAGAAACAAAATTCGACTTCAACTTTATCCTCTACCCAATCAAACGTGAAAATCGTTGAAAAAATGAATCTTGGTTCTTGAAAAAAATGAGTTTTGGGCGCATGAAAATCAAAGAGAAGGAAATCGTCTATGCTTCAAGAAAGAGCGAAACAGAACATTATGTGATTTATGTAAAATTTATTCATAAATCAATGCCTCATTTTTTTATATTGTTCCCTTTCTGATCGCAACTGAAACTTTGTAGGAACTGTAATGTATTATAGTACTTACTATAATTCCTATCCGTTTGTACGACTACAAACACACAAGTGAACACAAATTTCATGTATCTCAATCCAACACTTAGAGAGAATAAGTGATTACTTTTCTTCGAATTTATCACAAAAAAAGGCTTTAAAATATATCACCAAGAATCTTTTTAACAAACTTTAATTACCCTAGCCGAAATATATATATATATATAATTAATTGAAATATTTAACTATATATATATACATATCAAAACAAAGGACAAAAATTCAAAAACATACAAGAAACAAGGGACAAAAAAGAGAAGCCAAAAATTTAATAAATTGAAAAATATCATGGTGAGCTTCTCCTCAGAATGATATTAATAAGTGTTTTTCTGCTAGCGACATACGAAAAAACGTAAACATTTTGTCGCTATCCCCTCAAAAAGAACAAGACCCTCAAAAATGGGAAAATTGTGGAACAAAAGACAAATACAATGTATATATTTAAACCATTAAAACAACATTTTCATCATATACACCTATTAAACTCTCATTTAAAATTAAATATAATAAACAATATAACCTAATATTATTCACACAATGAAATACAAAAAGATAATAAGATTAAAAACTATTACTATGAAAAAGCCAATCCAGATATAGAATTCCAACAATCAAATGCCAATCGACCTTAGGAATCGATTATGTCACATTATTTCGAAATTTATAGGCACCAACTTTCTGTGACGGGCAATTGTTGGAAAAAGACAACAAATATAGGAATAAATCTCCAAAATATATTAAAAAAAGAACGAGAAAATTAACTAAATGCTTACGGATTCAAAGCCATAGCAAAAATGCCAAAAGCTAAATACGAATTACAGTTCCGCATTTATTGTGAAAATATTTTAACTAAAATATGTCATATATACTATATTAAATTAAAGCATCATTTATATATATATATATATATTATTTCTTTCTAAATGTTTCAAGCAAAATTTGAACATAAATCAATATTTTCGCCCTTTTTCAAAATAATGATTCTTGTTCTTCGATTTTAAAACACTAAAAGAAGCTTAGAATCAGCATTTCTGAAGAGGTAATAAAAATTATCATTTACAACAAAAGAAAAATCGAAACACTTTGGTTATGAAAAAAAGTAACATTCAGATTCTTATTCAAAGAAGAAACTTCAAACAACATTTCAAAGGTAAAATCTTCATTTCTGAAAGAACATCTAGCATCCGAAAGAAGTGTTCCGAATCATTTGAAATGCCCATATAGATAAAAAAAGATAATAAGTATTGATTTAAATCTTAAGAATATTTAAAAGAAGTTTTCTTTACATCTGTAATAGAAAAAAAGAACTCATTGCCGAATTTTATATGCAAATGTTTAATAAGATAAAATTGAAAAATTATAAAAAAAATCGATAAATCCATGTTTCATTTAAATGAGAAACAGCAGAAGCCATATATCCACTACTATAAAAAAAATAAAAAAAATGATTTACCTGGGATTCAAAGGAAATAAATATTTTCAAAAAGATTTTGGACATTTTCTGCAAAAGTTAAAAAAGAGAGCCGGTTTCTCTTCTGGTAGAATTCTATATATTTGTTAGATTGGAAAGATGCAAAAATCTACTCTATATACAGAAAAAAGCTAAACCTAAGTTTGATGCCTTTTTATGAAACTCAGTATATAAAGCTTGTTTTAAATCCTGTACCATACGTGTTTGGTATCATTTTTTGAAGAGTTTATCAGACATTAATGCTATGTTCTTTGAATTTAAAAATTAATTTAATTTAAAATTATGATGTAAAATTTGCTCTTTATAAAGAGATTTTCGATTGATGGCAGAATGATTCTTCTATGAATATCACCGAAATTTGTATTAATCTAGCTTGTTTCTCTTTATTACAATCTAGCCGCCTTCGGAGAACAGCTTGTTCGCCTGGAATATAATTTCAATTGAAACTCTTGTGTATAATTTGATATTCATTGTTCCCTTAACAACGTAATTTTAAATTCCAAATCGTGACAGACATTTAATGTATCCGACTGTGTTCGGACACATTTGTTTGAAAAATAACTTATATATATATTTTAATGTTATTTTTCAACTGCATATGTTTTAAAACTATGGACATATTGTAAAATTAGGCTTTCAAAATAATACTTTTGTTAAAAAAACTGAGAAATTTGAAGAAAAATGACTAAAATATTTGCCTTACGCTAACAGCCATAGACAAAATCATATTCTAAGTATACATAAATCCTTGTAAGAGTACATTTTTAAGACAGTTATCTGTGTTATGCTCTAAAATATTTCTTGTACTTCAAAATAGTTTTGAAATATAGCTGAACATATTTACTAAACTGGTAATTTTTCATAAAAAATGCCTTTCGTTTATATTTAAGCTCTTAAAAATAATACTTGATTTTAAAATTGACCTTAGTTTTTAGAAGAAAACATAAAGCATATTACAGAAAACAATCTCAGAAAATTTCATATCAATACTTGAATAACGTTTTGAGAAATCATTGTTACGGTCGACAGTTTTCCTCAAAAATATCATTTCTCAGAAAACGAATTTAAAATTTTCATGCGACTTAAAATAATGCTTACAGTTCGGTAATAAAACAGCTGTAACTCCATTTGTAATTCACATAGAGTAAAAAAGTGAGACAGTTTTAGGAAGCTGATTAAAGAGGCTACAATATTAAGTCATTAAAACTTTTTTGATAATTTCATCAAAAACGACAATTTTAAACCAGTCGGATACCTTAACTCATGTTCTTTCAGTAGCTTTCCACCTATTCTGTTCGTTGTCTGAATGAACGTCCTTAATGTAGTAACTGTCCAGGAGTGTCTGTGTCATGTATCATACAATGGGATCATCTTCACTCTCTTATTCCTCTTGAAAATATGCATTTGATTTTAACTTTTAATTGGCGAGGCATATTTCACTTCCATGAAGAATAAACAATGAAAACAATTTGAATTGAGCTGCAACAATGAAAAGTATTGTTGTAAATTAGTTTTTAAATAATATCTTTTTGACTAACAGAAATTTCGGAAAATAAATAGTCAAAATGGATTCCTTGGATTCATGAGAAGATAGTCGGACATATATACATACGTTTTTTTACATTCGGGTTTTAATAGGAATGATGATTTAACAGAACAATAGATTTATTAGTTGGAAACAACCCTTAATGCAAGAGAACAGAGAACTTCAAGTTAGCATTCATTCCCTTATAAAATATTCCAGAATCATCTAGCCAGAATTTTAAAGGAAGATCTCGAATTGCCTAGAACATAAGTAAACAAAAAATAACATTCCGAATTCAAACACCAACGCTTTGATTGGTCTACTCTGGCGGGATTCGAACTACTAACAAATATATTTACAGTCCAGAGCTCTACCAAATGAACTATGGCGACCTCTGGCGGTTGCTTTCTGTGACAATATTATTGAAGTTATATAATTTTTTTCCAGATTGCTGTTTAAAATAGAAATAGTATTGCTAGTTCTATAACAACTGAAAAGACATATTCTCATGAAGATAATTGATATTGATTGATGCAGAGAGGTCTATATTAAATGTTGCATACTTCATTTGATTGCAATTATTTAACATCTTCCGGCACAGTGATCGCAAAAGAGGACACCAACTTCAAAATTTTCTAAAAAATTCCGTTTCCAGTTTGAAACCTGGAAAATTGCAGATAAAGGCAGCTGATAGTTCTCCTTTTAGAATGTAGATGGCAGCACAATAAAATTTTGCTTTCATTTCGGAAAAATTATAGATTTAAAATGCCCAAATTTCTTAACTCGGAGATAGGAATTTTTTGAGTTCTTGACCTTTACAATTTCAGAAAATTTACTCATCAATTTCCCTCCAATATTTTTGAAGTTTTAATTTAGGATTTTGTGTAAAATTTAACACTAATTTTTAAGCGTATTAAGATGGCTGTGTCCAAAGGGGTCCTCATATGAGGGAGTGTCCCCAAAGAGCGACAACGACCCCTCCTCAAAAAGAGGGTTTTTTAATTCTATGTCTAAACAATAGACTAAGCCCATTCATGATGTTTTTAAATCACATTTAAAAAAATTTAATACCTTGTGCCGGAAAGGGTTAAGATACATCACTAAATGAATCGAAAATTATTGTCTAATTTAATCTAATCTTTCTCGTTGCAGAAAAGAGACCTCGATCATCAGGTGTTTCAGTCTTGGATAAGTTAGTTCTTTTCAAAATGCCACCAAGAGATTATCATAAAGAGGAGCTACAGAGTATTATCAGGTAACGGTTTAACAATTTTCATTAAATTCTACTTATACGTATAAATCATCTCCTTAATTTGATTTTAAAAAATACAAATGCAGTGTTGTTTCTGAACTAACATTTCATATCAGTTTTCCTTCTTAGAGACTGCCGATTTTAAGGCTAAAAAAAAGTGAACATAAAATTATTAATTGACATAGAATTTTATACTAACTTCTGAGTATCTAAATTTTAGAATGAGAAAAATTAAAATTTATCATAAATTATACAATCTCAAAATCTGAAAGATACACATTGTTTTGAGAATAATATTTATGAAGGGAAAATACAAAAGCAGCTTAGTTATTGAACTGATACTTCATAGCACAAGTCAAAAATTTTGCTCTCCTTATTTTCTAACAGTAAGTAAACAAAGCGAAGAGTTGATTTGGAAAGTCGTTTCTCGACACAGATGCCTCCTTTTTCAATACATTTATCCAGAAGGTTGTGTTTTATCTGAGAGAAAAAGTTTAAGATTGAGCAGCCAATTATTCCATGTGCTTCCATGCTTCATTCCTTGCCTTTTCCGAACTTCTTGATCAATTTGTGCACACTTCTCCGTGATAAAGTTCTGTCTCCATATAGTGTTGAGAGCCTCCAATTAATCACGGATCCTACAACATTTTCCGACCACAGAAAACAGATGACAGCTCACTGTTCCTCCTTGGTGCGTACTGCTAGTGATGCGACCGTGTTTAACCTTCAGAAAAAAATGGCGTTATCACGATCAAACTTCACTCACTTGATCAATTGCAAACTCTACCCAGGTAGCACAACATGTTGTCCAATATTGTTCGATATTATATAAGGGGCCGTTCAAATATTACGTAAGCATGTTTTTGGTATTTTGACTCCCCTCCCTTGTCATCAGCAAAATAAGCAATCGCAAACCCCTCTTATAATTACGTAAGCAAACTGCCCCCTCCCGTTTCTTTTCAAAACGTATAACAGTAGTAATCTAATTTAAAATTTTAGGACTTAATTCAAATAAAAAACTCTAACTGGTCAAATAAAAAAATGTAAGTTTAATTTTTTTTAGAACTTTTTTTAAGAAAATTCAAGTTTAAATTTCTTTTGCCAAATTTAACTTTTTTTTCAAATTTAATTTTTTTAATTAAATTATTTGTGCAAGTTACAAGAGATTTTCGGTAATAAAGTGATTTTAATGTCTTACATAAGCATCACTCATACTCCCCCTCCCCCCTTGTCAGCAAAAATAAGCAAATCGCAAACCCCCTCCCCCCCTTGGGTGCTTACGTAATATTTGAACGGCCCCTAATATTGTACAATTGCGTTTTGTGTATTGTTATACAATATTGCGAATATTGTTCAATGTCGTTCAATAATGTAAAATATTGCGAATATCGCTCAATATCGTACGATATTGTACAATATCTTTGTGCTACTAGGATATGCATGCGTGTCCAGCATCCGATCTTCTCGTTACAATCATTTTTCTCTCAAAAGTGCGAATAATTTTTGACTTACATACGTATTGGGGGATAAAAGTGAAATGACGGAGGAATTGAATTTTTAAAACAGATTTAATTTTTAAAAAGTTACAGGTAGGAGAAAAGAAAAAAATGTTAAAGGGATTGCACAGAAGAAAGATGACTGCATGCATCTGTTCCGAATCATTGTCTAGATCCGGATGCATAGTTACATGTACATGAGTTTTTAACAAAGTTTTGGTTTCAGTTCTTAAAATAGACGGAGCGCCTCCTAGCGGTGATTGGACGGGATACTACATACAGTGCTGCTTAAAATTATTAGAAAGTTAATGGAAATTTTATACTTTTTATTACAGAAAATAAATTTATTTATTTATGTCCCAAATATATTAATTTTATTATTAATTCAATCTTATTTATTAGAAATAACTCAAGCTTTTTTTTCTCAGAATTAGTCAGAACAGGAACATTTTCATATAATTCTAAAATGTGTTGTGCAAAATTATTCGAACAGTCAAAATCTTACAACGAAAAAATAACATAACAATTCCTCAAAATAAAATATGAATGCTTAACGTTTATCTGGACCTTCTTTGGCCTCGATCACTGCTTTCAGTCTTTGATTCAGGCTGTCAACCAGTTTCTTCGCTGTCTCCTGGTTGATACTGCGCCAATCATCTTTGATGCTCTCAAAAAAAATTGATTCTTCTTTCTTCAAAAGGCAATTTCTGATTCAAAACTGATCATAATTTTTAGATAGGATTAAGTTTTGGGCTTTGTGGTAGCCACTCCAGTATCTTAATGCTGTTTTTCGACAGGTAATCTTTGGCAATCTTTGAAGTATGTTTTGGGTCATTATTTCGTTGAATGATGTACCGTTTACCCACTCTCAAATTTGTGTTGGGTTTCTTCAGATTCTGCGACAGGATATCGTATATTTTACCGTTGATCATCACAATTTCACCAACACCTTTAGAGGAAAATATCTCCATACCATCACATTTTCTCCTCCATGTTTTACTCTCTGCAGGTATTCATTCGTTGAAGCTTCTAACCTGTTCTCCGCCACACTCTTTTACGCCTTTTTTTTATCATATTCGTTTTCATCTGACCATAAAACACTGTCCAAGAATTGTGAAACCTTCGAAATATGCTCTTTTGCAAAGGCCAATATTATTTGCCATATTTGCTATGGTTTGTTTTGAGATGTGTGGCCTTTTTCTTTGGATACATATGATCAGTCCTGTGTTCTTGATATTAAGGCGAGCCGTTAAAGCTGACGCATTCAATTTCAAGTCTTGCACGATATCTCTGCCTCGCCCTCTCTTGTTTTCGATGAATCCTGTCGTTCCATACTTCTTGAACGAATAGCAGATACCCGACTCCAACGATTTATACTTTTGTGCTAGGTGTTCACACGATCTCTATCTTTGCGATCTTCATTGATGCTGTGGTGATGATCAACAAAAATCTCTAAACTCTTGGGCATTATTGTTGGCTTGACTACTTCACAGACCAAAAATATTAATTACCAAATAAATAATTTATTAATTTTTTTAAAAAAATTACCAAAATAAATACAAATCCAATTCAAATAATTGTAATTTTCGAATTGGATTTTTTAATAATATTTTTTTCATTTAAATATAAACTTCGAATAATTTTGAATAGCTAAAATCAACTGTTTAAAATAATAATCTTTTGTAAGAGTAGTGATATTTCATGAAATAGCTAAAACTTATATGCATTTATGAAGGATGAAATAAGGTACTAAAAGATCAAGACAAAATAGTAAATGATGACGTTTTTAAAACTTTATAAACAAAAGATGAAATTTTAACAGTTCGTTCTAATAATTATGAACACCACTGTACGTATCATTTTTTTTTCTTTTTAACAGACTGCTGCAATGAATGTTGCAAAAAAAGTACGAACATAAAACAATTAGCTGGTATAGAATTTTATCCAAATTTCTAAGCGACTAAAGTTTAGAAAAAGACAGATGAAAATATACGATAAATACAATATCACAAAATCTAAACAAAAAATAAATTAATAAATTGACTGAACTTTGTTTTGAGAATAACGCAACATGCAAAGGGTAACTCGAACCAGCATGATAAAACATAAATAAATGAGAAGTTGAACTGCTTGAAAGCAAAACTCTTCTATCTATATTCAGACAAACAAAATTCAAGCAATATCAATTCAAATCATACAAATGCACACCTTAAATTAAAGTATGAGAAAGATACTTAAAAATTAGTATAATTAAGCAACTCTGATTTAAAAGCTAGAATCTAATTTTGCCAGTTTTAATTAACAATCGAAGTCAGAAGACCTCAATAGGAACAAAGGATTAAGGCCTGTTTTCGCCAAGTCCGTTTCAGTATTGAGATTAATGATCAAAGACCTTTACTGATTCAAAGATTACTGATTCATCAATGGAAAGTCTGCGCAAAGCCCAAAGCAGCGCTCTCTCTTGGTTACTAAAGCCTCAATCTTGGCTTACAAATGAATCACAGTTCTCATTACTTTGATAGGAAATAATTATAATTAATGAGTTGAGGATGCTTTAGTAGTGTTGATCTAATCAGTTACCTGATTACTGAGACTTCGCATCTAATTCTTTCGCGAAAGAGAAATGATTAATAATGTAATAGCATCAGTAGAGGTTTCTTTTGGTGCAAAATTAGGATATCGTCGCTTAAGGTATGTGACTACCTTCGGAGCACTTTTTTTCAAATTTTTAAATTTCTAAAGAAAGATTCATGTTTTTAATTAAAATGAGTTATAAAACTAAGAATTCCAATACAATTTCATTGACTTTCAAAATATAGGCAATTTTTAGCAAAATTTTAGTGAAAATTTGCACTTACGCCAAACCTCCTATAACAAGTTCTATTGAATATATTTCATCAATATTTGCACAGTATACAGCTAACATGCTTATCTGTGTTATGAACTAGGATATTTTTAATACCTCGAAAGGTGTTGGAGATATTCCAAACTTTGTGAACAAACTCGAATTTTTAAAAAAAATCATCGATTTTTCTTACTAAAAAGTCATTAAAATAAATAAATATAGGCAGAGAGCTTAGATTCTAGTTCATAACATAGCTAGAAACAAATAAAACATTTCGGCCAAATTTCATTTTAATATCTTAAAAACATTTTCCAAAATGATGTTTGCCGCGTAGAAAAATATCGAAAATTCCAATTTCTCAGAAAACGCTTTTAAAGATTTCCATAGAGTACAAAAAATTTTGTACACATCTTAGAATCTCAAAACTCGCCATATTTACAAGACAAACCCTCTTTTACTTGATTTTAAACGACTTTTGTGTTCTTTCAGCTTTTTAGATTTTTCCTGAATAATTTTGTGTAGTAGATAGTTAGTGGCGTCTCGATATCTGAATTAGCTTTTTGTCAGTTTTCATGTAATTTTTAATCATCTATGGATAAATTTACATTTAAAAACACTTGAGAACAGGTAACAGTTCAAAATAAATGGAATTAAATTATAAAACTGCAATTTGAGCGCCAAAAAATAACTTTTACTGTTGTAATTACTGTTGTGTTGTATTTTTTTAGAAAAAAGCGTCGCCAAAAACCAATAAAAATAAGAAATGGAAGCTTAAATCTATATTTTTAGACAATATATTGCTTGAGAATTTAAATATAGTTTTTCAAACTAATTGTTTGCATTTTTAAGGCTCTTTCAATTCCCACTTCCTGTATCAGAATTGTCACTTCCGGTTATTATTTATGCTATAACTTTATTTGTAATAATAGTAGAAACAGAAATAAAGCATTTTTATGTACCTAAATGTACGGCCTATAAAATGAACAAATAAAACAAATTTCGAAAATTTTCTGCAAAACGAGGAATTTAGGGTAGTCACATACCTTAACAAGCAACAACACCTATCTCAATTTTTTGAATTTTTCGCTACCAATAGCGAATATTTAAGAATTTTTTAAGATTACTATGAACATGAGACCACATGTTCCAACCAGACGTGAAAAAAATTCAGAAATATTCGTTATTAGTTGCGAAAAATTCATTTCAATCTTCCTCTTTGAAATTTCAAAAAATTGAGATAGGTCTCATTGCTTGTTAAGCGACTATATGTAATTAAAAGCATAAATTATTTATCTAGAAAAACTTATTTATTTTTATAATTAATTTTTGTCGATTTTATCTAAATTCGACATTTAAATTTAACTGCTAATTTTCATTCTTCAAATATGCTTCCAAATGGCAGCTCTTTTGTATCTGCCATTTAATAAGACACAAAATTTCTGCAATAAATAATATCATCATGCAAATTAATAAGAATTGGAATTTAGAGTTAATTTGTTAAAATATTTCGCCAAGATTTACATTTTTATTTCTATCTCTCTTTTTCCTTTAATTGACTATAGTCATTTATGATGCATATATTGATTACTTATTTTGTTATTATATGTTATTATTATTCATAAAATTTTTACTACTTTATTCTCAGTATCTTTTATGTATGTGAACTGCAATAGTTTTCGTATATTTAATGTTTTTGTTGTACTGTACTGAGTTATTTTCTATCTTCCTGTTTTCAAATTCTTATTTCTTTCATGCTGTTGTCGTTATAATTATGTAATAGTGATATCAGAATGGGTATTAGAGCAGACTTCAGTATTTTTCATATTAAGGATAAACATTAATTGTAAACTTTAGTATTTTCGTAATTATAATGTAGGCGGTCATCAGGTAGGCTTAGTGTTCCATAAATGAATACACA